>JAVTVY010039708.1:0-184346 GCA_036873755.1 Hanleya hanleyi | reverse complement strand
TCCATTGGTTCTTTTATCGATCGCTCATTGGCTCTTTTTCTCGACCGCTGATTGGTCCAAATGGACCTGCTCATCCTTCCCAGGTTAATTTACAATCCCCTGTTTGGGTTCAAGCTCTGTATATCGATGCCGCAACATTGTTGCCGAACCTTGCCGAAAGGGAGACATTTTGAACTGGATGTGACCTTTGACCTTTTGACCCAACATTCATCCGTGCACTGCCGGTGATGACGCGCGCGCGCTGCGGCCGGGGCGGGGCGGGGCGGGGCCGAGCCGGGCCGGAAAAAACCCCGGATGTTGAACATCCGGACCCTACGTCTAAGGGGAACATTGGAACTCTTCTGTGTTCGAAGGTAGTTTAGTGAAACCCGGAAGTGACGTGTGTGCGCAGAACCCACACCACCACCCAACCCCAACCATGGACCCCTAGTGGTGGGTGAAACACACCCCCACGCATCCCCCAACATGCCTGCTTCCTATACTACGACCAGACTGCGCATGCGCAGACCGCGGAGTACCGGTCTTGTATGAACATATCTGCGTGTAGTCGACCCATGAGATCCAACGAGGCACCGTTCGCAGTGAAAGCCTTCCGTTTGTTATATCCTTCATTGTCCACCGTGTCCATGTACTCGGGTGTGTCCTGGTAGAATAAAGCGGCTGTCAGCTGAGATTTTTTAGCCTCTCGTCCATACGACAACAGCGTCTCGATGTAGGCTCGATAGGGGTACGTGTTGGTCGAGTCACTGATGAGTTTGTCGCTGAGAAAAATATCCACCTGTTGAAACATCGAGTGCAGCCAGAGATTCGTCGGGCCCACCGTTGCAGCTTGGATGATTCTGGAGCCATCCCCATTGACGACCTTTGCTTTCACATACAAGTATGTATGGGCTAAATCCACATATGCCGTATCCGCATTACTGATGGTGAACTCGATGGGCCCTGTTTCGTTGATGCTGGAGAGCGGGAGATGCTCCACCCATAATCCTTGTTCGGCACTGGTCCACCGGTCCACAAATCAAATTCACTGTTGGTGGAGGGGCAGGACTCTGCGTGGATCAAGGACATCTTTAAGAAAAGATATCCTGGGTCTTCGATGTGCGTCGTCGCTGGGTCGGTCGTCGACTGGTGCGTGGTCTCGGTGGGGCAGCTCTTTATTCCCTACGGTGCGTTGTGCTTTGGCCACCAAGACGCCTCCCGCTTCTTTGGCCCGCCGTTTCAAGGCTTCTTTGGGTGCCGTACCCCCCAAGACATCACCGGCCACTTGCAGTCCACTGCGTACCGCTTGTTTGCCGATTGCTTTCACCCCACGCGTCACCAAGGCCAGGAACGTTTTGACGATACTCCCGAGTATGTTCCCCAGCCCATGTCCTCGTTGCATGCGTGCACCACTAAAGACGGGAAGGCCACCCCCGGCCTGTTGGGCATAATTGTCCATATAGCTGCGTGCATCGCGAGTGAGTGAGTGAGTAGGATTTAACGTCGTTTTCAACATTGTTTCAGTCATATCACGACGGTGCCTACATGTGCCAGAACACGAGAGTGTCCACAGTTCCTATTATTCTGGACACTGATCAGCCCAGTTAGTACAGCACTCGTAAGGGACCTTCATTATGCAAAGTGGGGAGCACGTGCTTGTCGAAAATGAAGTGTCAGCACCACTTTTCCTCGTTCGAATGCCACCAGTCGTCCCGTGTCATCTCTTATATCCACCGTGATAGTGTTTATGTCGGTTTGTCGTACGGGCAGGTAGAGCATGTGGGTGAAACTGTGCGTGATTTGATCTCCATACGTCTTTTTAATGGGGACCACCCGTAACAGAGGTGTGTTGATATCGCCCACGATGTGGTTGTCGACCACGTCCGAGTAGACGTAGAGTCCGTACATACCCGACTTCATATCCATCGGGATCTGCCCATGGTCCTCGGATGGACCCGTGTAGGTCGCGTGAGCGAGACCCAGCATTTGCTGTAGGATAGGACTCAGTACGACACTCACGTTGGAGGTGAGGAGGATCTGTGCCTTGTCGTTGTGTGCGTTGTACTCGAAGTCCACGTGATTCTTGAAGGGAAAGGATTTGATGGGTTTTGAATTATTCGTGACCTCCCGTAGAGCCTTATAATGCAACAGTCTTGTCATAACTCCTTGGGGGTATCGTATTGGCCTTCGGGGAGGGTGAATCGGGTGTTTTTGCCTTCGTAGGTCACCTCGTACCACACTTCATTGGCTCGCACGTTGTACCACGAGTAAGGGTATTGGATATCCACGAGGCCACATTCCCATCGTCCAGGTAAATGCAACGGTTGCGGTAACTGGGTGACGTACTTGGCCAAGGTGTTGTCAGGAAACACATCCAGCGAACTGTTACTGGGTAGGGTGAGGTAAAACATGGCGACTGAGCTGTCCTGCTGCTGCTGTTGGATTTAAGAGGTGTTCCAGGCCTTGGGCGGTTGTGTCCGGCGTCGTGTTCGTCGCGGTGACTTGCTACGTGTCACGGCTCTGGAGATGTGGGGTGTCCTGATCAAGGGTGGTTTTTTAAAGGCCTGAAAAGAAGGTGCCCGTTGTGGTGGTGTTTTTGGGGGGGGTGACTCCGGTTCCCACTCGGCTTCCCAAGAAGGTAGTGGGCCACTCGGCGATTGCTGGGTCCGCTGCATAAAGGCCCAGCGCTGGGGATTCCCCACCAATTCCTGTGGTACATGCTTGTCTTTCAAGCCTTGAGCGAAGACCTCCCATCCTCGAGGATCTGTGTGCGACCTGCGTTGACGCATCAGGTCATTCACTAAATCCGTCATGTGGGTGCCGGGCACCACCTGATTCTGTACCAGGAGTTCGCCTTTGTCATTCCAAGTCATGTTAGGATTCTGTTTCATCCGTTGTAATACGAGGCCAGCTTGTTTCTTGAACGATGCAGGTACACTCTTCAGGACTTCGTCTTCCACCCACTGTGGGGCTGTGGGTGGTTCCCCTGGTAATGGTGGCTGTTGGAGCTGTACTGAGGTCGTCGGTGTGTCGCGTGGTGGTGGTGGTGGTGGTAGTGGTAGTGCTGGGGTAGAGAGGGTTTTGTATTGGTCCATGAACGTCATGTACCGTTGAAGCGTCTCATTGTACCGTTGTACTTTCTCACTGTCGCTTAACCCCGGTCTTTGTAAGATCTGTTGCATCTCTGCATCGAGGGTGTTTATGGTCTTCACCGTAGGTGGAACAGGGTAGGGCGATTGGAGGTTTTGAAGGAGCCGTGGTTCGACGAGGACCATTTTTTCGTGTGGTTCATTGTCGGCCGAAGAGTCCACCCAATACTGGACCCAACACGGAAGCGGCCAACGGTGCTAAGATGGCCCCGAGAAAATCGCCTTTCTGTAACACCTTTTTCTTTTGTGTTTGAGAGACTCGCTTCTGGACTAGGGTTCGGAGGCCTGTCTTATGCTTGGTCAACTTGATCTTCTGAGCCGGAGTCAGTGGTACGTTGCCTTTTAACAGGTTGTACCCTATCTCACACAGACAGCTTACACGGTCAGGGTCCGCACCGCGTACAATGGTTCGGACCAGCTCGGGTGGGGCCGTCTTCAATACACGGAGCGTCGGGGCGTGCTTCCGTACTCGCGCAGACATCATGTACAACTAATGCTAGAACCCACAACTCTGCTCTTTTTATCCTTTTGCGGGCTACCTCCTGAATATCGAACAGAGACAAAGTCAACCATGATGTGGTATTAATTCTTTTTATTATCTCCATCATCAAACACACACACACCCCAGCTGAGGGAGCCACTGTGGGTGTGTTTACATTATTTTTGCATGTAAACGTGGTGGGTCTCTCCGCGAAAGATTCCGGTCCGTAGTTGAAGGTGATCGGGGGTGGCTTGCTTGAGGTCGAAGAGCATATACCCGTGCTCAGCGGTTGTCGCATCTTTAAAGGCTTCCAACGCAAACGGTGTGCGGCCAGGATACATCTGTCTCGCCAGGTGCAGCAGTTGAGTGGTGTCTCTCGGGTTTTTGAAGACCACCAGATAGTGGGCGTTTAAGCTGATGTTTCGATGTTCTTTGTTTTTACTGAACAGATTCTGCACAATGTAGATGATGCTGAGCCGTCGATGATGGCTGCCTTTGGTAAAGAGTTGGGTGACGCGCGCATCCGTCTCCGCCATGAGATCATCCAGAACCACCAAGGTGTCGGGTTCCAAATCGGGCAGGTTAGGTAGGCCTTCCACGAACGTGATATGGGGCATTGCTGCATACGCTGCCTGCCATTCTCCATAACACCACACGACTCGGGCAATGGGTGGGGTGATCATGCTGTCGGCGTGTTGAAGGAGCTTCCTGACGAAGTGCGTTTTGCCTTAGCCCGTCGGTCCTGCGATGACGCAAGTGAAGGGATGCTGCCACCGAGGGTCCATGGTTTGAGCTATATGCGCTGTCGTGGTAACCTGCTCTTGTAAATTTGGTACGAGTGAACTGGAGTGGTGGTGGTGGGTACAACGTCGGTCGTCCTTGTATATTTACTGTGAGTGATGAAATCCGGTGGGTTTTGAGACGTAGTGGGTGTACTTGGTGTAGATGTTGACTGTATACTTGGTGTGAAGCTCGATGTGGCTTGTACACGTGGTGTGGTGGTGATGACTGGGCTCGTTTCGATCACGGGGTTGACTGGTGTAGAGAAGGTCTGTAGACTGGTTTGACTGGTGGCTGGAGTTCTAAGTTGGTTAAGTAGAGTGCTGAGATAGGCTACGTCGTAAAACACTCCTCCGTACAACAAGCTCAGCAGGATTAGCACTATGGCCACAAAGCCCACTTGCGCTTTGCGCGTTTTGGGAGACGCTGTGTTCAGAGGCAGCTGCTGTTGGTCCATAGCGCCGTGTTCATGTCGAACGTGGAATGAAGGATGATGGTAGTGGTGTCTGGCTTTATAGTCGCTTCACCTGGTTGGCCGCGACCCAGGAATTGAAGGAACTGGGCCAGCCTTGCCATTTGACGAAATGAAGCAGTTTGCCACGGCGGCGTTCCGTTTTGAAAATCTGCTCAACCGTGTAGTAGTCTTGCTTTGTTTTTTACGACAGGCTGTAATTCCGTGTCGTAAAACGTCCCTAGCAACGGTTCCCCTTGAAGATCTTCCAGTTCATAGACTCGCTGCTGTCGGGGTAGGCGCCGTTTAATCAGGAAGTGCTCATCGCTCCAGTTGGGCAAGTAACTTTTCTCAAATTGACCTTTGACTTTACTGATCCGTGCAGGGTCCCCGACCTTGAACACCTCCTTCGGCGTTCGCTGCGATTGCCTGGGGTACAAGACACGCAGGATTTGGGCTTCATTGCGTTGGGTGACGGTAATGGGGGCTCTCTCTATACTCCGGTGATAGGCTCGATTGTATCCACTCACAAGTTTCGGGAGAACATCGATGTACCGCCTTGTATTCTTATAGGTGAAATATTTATACATGCGGCCTTTGAATGTCCTGTTGAACCTTTCCACAACGGAAGCCTTGGTCTCGTTGTACGTATGGACGAAAAACACCTTCTGGGCTTTCAGAAACTGTTGGAAGGGTCTGTTGAGGAATTCTGTGCCTTCGTTGGTTTGCAAATACAAGGGTTTGCGCTCGGTCTTGAAGATGTCCTTGAACGCCGCTATGAGATTCGCACCCGTTTTCGTCCGGATGGGTACCAACCACGCATACTTCGACAGGATATCGATGCACGTCAAGATATACCGATTCCCATCGTTGTGTTTGGCAAAGGCGCTCATATCGACCAAATCCGCTTGCCACTGGGCATCTATACCACCCACGATGACCCGGTTTCGTAGAAAATGGCGACGGACAGATCGATGTAAGGTACAGCTGTCTTGTTTTTTTAACCAATCTCGGACCTGGGCACGTTGTATCCCCTGGGGTTTGGCCGCTCGATAGAGAGCCGACAATGCACTATAGGCCGCCGGACTGTCGGGACTGTAGTATAAGTTATCCAACACCTTCTCCCAGCTCTTCATGGTGACAAATGATGATGGACCCTGGCTCTATCGTTTATTTATAACGGTATATCTTGGGCCGGAGTTTCTTTCTGATTTTCTTCGTTGGCTTCTGCCAGCGCATTGTCCATGGTAAATAACCAGTCCAACTCGTCTGATGACCGCTCTTCCTCCGTAAGCACTTGATCCACATCTGCCACGGTATCTTCCAATGCAGACCATAGAACAGGGTCCAGGGTAAAATGCACTGTACCTCCATCTAGCCGAGCCAATTGAGCAAAGAAGGGGCCGCGTCGGATGTACACATCGTGATACAAGTGGATGAGATCGCCGTCCAGTTCACCAGACAACACCCGTTTGAATTTGGTCCAGCCCTCCTGGGACAGACGAATATGAGCGGGGCACGGTTGTGTAGGGTCAGCCTCACAGATGTCTCCTCCATGATATCGACCTTATCTGCATAGACGTGCAGGAAGACCTCGGGGGTCAAGCTGAGAAACGCCCGTACTGGCTCCGTCATAATCAGTACGTGAATGGTACAAGATTTGTACTGTCTCTCGTATTTATAGGGAGAACCCCGTGAGATCAAAGGATCGGGTGGTCATGTCACTGGGCTGACAGTCTAGCCGGATAATCAATGGCATCGTCGTCTGCCTCCGCTTCATTGCTAGGTTTGGTAATTTGTTCGTTGGGTTCTGCCGCCGCTTCACTCAGGGCACGAGCCCAGCCCAACTGAACAGCTGATCGCTCGTCCGGTGTAAACAGCTGGTTCACGATAGGCACCACTTTCTCGAAGGCTGTCCACAGATCGGAGTCTAGGGTGAAGCCTCGCGTAGGGTCTTGGTAACGGCCCAGGCGCGGGAAGAAGGGTCCACGGTGTACGTAGATGGCATTGTCTATGTGGATGAGTTTTCCGTCGAGCTCACCGCTCAACACCCGTTTAAATTTGGTCCAGCCGTCACGGTTTAGCGTAACCGTATTCGATACGGCCTCAGCGCGCGACCAGCAAACATCTCCACGGTCTTCAACGAGGGTGACTTTATCTTCATAGACGTGTAACCCCACCCGGGGTGTAAGGGGAAGGATGGTTCGTAGGACTGGTGACATGGTTGACCCAACGACGAACGGTGAATGACACACACCCTGAGTGTCTCTCGTATTTATGGTTAGGTCCCTCGGTGACATGGTTGACCCAATGACGATCGGTGAATGACGCACACTGTGACTGACCCTCGTATATATCGGTTGCGCATAAGCGCATCTGTGGAGGCTCTGAAGAGCCGTTCTTTTTCTGTCGCTGTCATTGCCACAGCGTCAGGGTCAATAGTGCAAAGACCATTACTAGGCCAACGAGCCGTAGCTGGTTCCGGCGTGAGCGTTCGTGGTCCATAGTCCGGGCATCAAGGATGGCTGTCATAGTCCAGTAGTGGTGGGTGATAGCACGCCTCTCCATCGAGTGCACTCTGTCGAGGACCGCTTCAGTGAACTCTTTCAGGATCTGGCGTCGCCCCTCGTTGTCGTCGCCATCTGCAAATATGGACCGAACCACTGCTCGGTAATCCGTGAGTGAATTAACCACGGTCGCATGCTGTAAAATGCGAGTCGCATAGGGATGGGTCTCCATCATGGCTCTGTAACCGTAGGAAAGAGGTGTGGGATGCAGAGGGGCGTGTTTTATAGACCATGTCACACATGCGCGCCTATACGTAGCTCTACGGATGTAGTCCGTGATACGTGCTATTCTGAAAAAGAGAGCAACAATCAAAGATTACAGGTCAATCCTTTTATTAGCCCCTCCATTACAGCACATCCACGCTGGAGGAACCACTATGGGTGTGTTTACATGCGGATTTTAAAGGTTAAAAGTTAAAGCTCATGTCAGCTAAGGGTTAAGGGTAAAGACCAGAAAGACGGCGATTGGAGACGCGTCCAACACCTATAGATTAAGTTTATTACTATAAGTTCCATGGTTTCATGTATTTTTTCGTGCCAATACGGTTCTGGGGAAAACTGGAGGTTCCCCACTGGTCATTTAACATGGATAAATAGATGGTAATATTGTCGGAGACCCTCCTCTATACATGGATGCTTCGGAAGGGCGGATAGAGGCTATCTATTGTCCCGAAGAGGGCCGAGCCTTGTCGGAAGGGGGACCTTTGACCTATTGACCTGGATGTGACCTTTTGACCCGAAATTCGCCCGCGCACTTCCGGTGATGCCGCTCACTTCCGGATAACCCGCGCGCGCTCGCTGCGACCCGGGCGGGGTGGGGCGGGCCGGGGAAAACCCGGCGCAGACCGGAAGTGACGTCATACACCTGCGCACAACCGTGATGCAAAAACCCCAGAACCAAGTCAGTACATACATACAGTCATACGAGGTCAAAATACTCGCTTCTGATTGGCTGTCAAAGGTCACGATATGCAAATTTTTGAGGTCAATGGTAGTGAATATACGCACTCTATACTGGAGATCAAAGGTCAATGGGAGTCAATATACGCCCTTGATAGGGGTTTTCCCCTAATTTAGGGGTAAAGTCCGTGTTCCGTTTTAATATTTTTTCTGGAGAAACTTTTACATGCACCCACCCATGCACCCAAGCCCCGATAAGCCCGAGGACCGATATGACCCCTTTTGGATAGGGTTGATAGGTGTTTTCCCGTAGTTTAGGGATAAAGTCCGTGTTCCGCTTTTTATATTTTCGGGACAAATCCTAATTTTACATACACCCACTCCAGGCAGAGCCCGATAAGCCAGGGACCGATATTAGCCCTTTGGGATAGAGTTGATAGGGGTTTTCCCCTATTTTAGCGGTAAAGTCCGTGTTCCGCTTTTTATATTTTCGAGACAAATCCTCATTTTACATACACCCACCCATGACTTGCAAAATCCTTCCCTAGGGACCCCAAGTGCCCGACTCAAATGAATGGACGGCATACAAGTCCGTACATGCACTCCTAATCACGTGACCGCCGCATGAAGGAAAAAACCCAGAACCAAGTCAGTACATCCCATAGTCATACCCAGGTCACGCCCGATTCACGCGGACCGGAAGTGACGTCATACACCTGCGCACTCCCCGTGATGGAAAAAAACCAGACACAAGTCAATACATGCATTCCATACAGTCAGACATACCCTCAGCCCTCTATATACTCATGGACATGCCTTGATCTCGGGGAGCCAGGTGTTCGGCACGTGAGCTCACTCACGCAGACGCCAGACCAGGTGTTCACCGCAACATTGTAGCGAACGTGCAACATTGTTGCAATTCGGGGAGCCAGGTGTTCGGCACGTGACAACCCCACGCAGACGACAGCGAAATTCTGGCGGGAAAAACCCCACAGACAGGTCAGTACATGAACGTGCAACAATGTTGCAATTCGGGGAGCCAGGTGTTCGGCACGTGACAACCCCAAGCAGACGACAGCGAAATTCTGGCGGGAAAAACCCCACAGACAGTACATGGCCTATCATGTTCCCATCTCATCGAAAAGACACGGACGTACCCTTCGCACCTCACCGAAAAAACACGAAGGTGAACGACATTGTAGGGAAAAACCCCACAGACAGGTCAGTACATGTCCTATCAGGTCACGCCCCATTCACCCAGACCGGAAGTGACGTCATACCGCACGTGATGGGAAAACCCCTAACATGTCTAAACATGATCCAAGGTCAAAGACGAGATGAAAGGATACAGGTCAACTCAAGTGCACTCAATGACCTTTGACCTCTGTCACGTGATATGCAAATTTATGAGGTCAAAGGTCAACTTGCGGGCTTATACTTGCTATATACTACTTGCGTCGCACCGGTAAAGCACATTCCGTGTCATTATAAAAAGTAGGAAAAGCGCGTCTATCAAAAATGAAGTGTGGTCACCACTTTCCCAATTTTGAATGCCATGGGTTGTCCAGTGTCGTCCCTTATATCGATGGTGTCATGCCGGTAGATAGAACACGGGGTTAAAGCTTTGTGTGGCTTGATCCCCGTATTTGCCTTTCACCGGAGAGACGCGTAGCAGGGGCGCGTCGATATCACCTCCAATGTGCCCGTCGACCACATCCCAATAGACAATGAGGCCTTTAGATTCAGCTCCTAATTGAAGGCGGCCGGGTCCGACGCAGCCATCCAAATCCAGTGCATACACTGCCTTCAACGTCTTGCTGAAGGCTACATTGGACTTGAGGATCACCTGGAGATTACTGTTCCACGCATCGTATGGCATGTGGAGGTAATCCGCAAACTCAAGGAAGTCCTGTCCTTGACCATATCCATCAAAGCCTGGATGAACATTTTGGGCTGATGGTACTGGTCTTCAGGTAAAGTGAAGTTAAGATGTTACCCTCGCACACGATTTCGTACCATAACGTGTCCTTTTGAACCATGTGTAAGGGTACTGCATGCCCACTAGGTCACATTTCCAGCGTCCAGGTAGATGTAAAGTGTACGGCATCTGCGTGAAGTAATAGCTACGGTGTTGTTGGGGAACACCGTAGCTGAACTATTACTGGGCAGTGTGAGTTAAAGCATGATGAATAAGCCTTCCCACTTCCGCAGCTGCCGGCGCCGTGATCATCGCAGTGACGGGGTTCGTGCAAAGACCCATGGTTCTCGTTGTGGAGTTTCTGGGCGATGACTTCCCAGGTCACCCAGGTCACCAACGGGCGTATCGGGAGTTGTAACTTCCTGGGAGTAGGTACCTGGCGCTCCTGCTGCACCCAGATCCAGGGCTGGGGATTCCCCACCAATTCTTGTGGTACGTCTTCCCCTCGAGCAAACACCTGCTATCTTTGTGGATCTGGTTGTAACTTGCGTTGACGCATCATGTCATTCACCAAATCGGCCATGTGTGTACCTGGGACTACTTGGTTTCGTAGGAGCTGTTCACCTTTATTATTCCAGGTCATGCTGAGATTGTCTTTTACCCGCTGTAATACTGTTACGGTCAACCGGTACTTCAATCCCCGAAAGAAATACTCAGTGGGTCGGTCAGGATGGCGATTAATTATTTGTCTATCAGTCACCTTTAATTTATCAGTTCTGACACCACCGGTTTTCAAGCGGAACGTGCATTTCACCAAATACTCAATAAAGAATAAATGAAAAATGCTGTTTGAATTCTCAATCAATAATAATATTTTATTCAGCTTGTTTCATATTGTTCATGACATCAATACACCAAGATCTATCTGTGTAACCTCGAGCAATAAACTGTTAAGAATCTGGCTTGTGATGCGCCATTTCATTATCCTTTACCACAGTGTATGTAAAGAAAAATGAGGTAAAAAGCTCTCATGAGTATAGCTGTTATTTTGTATAATTTCCTGTGTTAGAACAGCTGTAATCTCCAAGATACCCCGAGGTCATCTGGCTTGGGATGGTTCATCACATCAAGGGCGACAACTGTGGTCTGGAAGAGCTTCTCAATCACATCAAGGAAGACAACTCCTGTGTAGTCCCGAGCTACTTTGGGTCGGGGTAGGACGACTGACTGTGTAGGCTGATGACGTAATGACTGCACCTTGACTAATCCCTTGTCAATGCTGACGTATAGATTACCTCTAGCTTTATTTTTATCCCAAGCTCTTATCCCGAGCTTCTTTGGTTCGGCGTGGGCGACTGACTGTATAAATTGGTGCCGTACTAACTTGGGACCTTTTTAAGATTAACGTACAGATTCTCTCATGGTTTATTTGTGCCCCGAGCTGATGTCCCGATCGTTGTTTGATGCATTCACCCCGAGCTCTTATCCCGAGCTTTATTTGCTTTGTTTTCTCCGAGCTAGATCATCTCCGGTAGGTGTATCCCGAGTGTTTTGACCATGGAAGGAGTGCCACTGATTTCGCCCAAAGCAAAGTGAAGAAATCCCGTCGGTGTTCGCCTATTTATAGCTTGCTGGTGACCTCTGGCTGACCTTGAGTACTTCATAAAGTGCGCCAAAACTCTCGAAACCTCATGAGAACTCGTTGCCTCTAAATCATTTATCTAAAGTTAACGGTCTACAATGTTCAGCGAATATGAATGATCTTCATTGAAGGAAGTTAATTCAATCATTTACAAAAGAGGAAACTCGGCGAAAGTTACTCTAAAGTTTGGTGCAAGAGTGAAACCTCGTTATCGATTTCTTCAAAACATGGCGACCATCGGCGAAACTGCTTGCCAAAATATGTGAATAAACATGGATTTACCGAACAACAGTGAAAGGCATCTCACTACAATAACTGGATGGACAGCTAGAACAATCATTTAGCCAATTACAGTCAGTAGCGACAAAAATAGCGATGTAGTTATCTTCAAATCAAACGAAGTCGGTCGCTGTCAAATCTCTGACAAATCTATCGTGGCTATAGTCTGTTTCATACAACAGCATCAACAACAACATACTATATTGCGTACAATAATATCCGGGGAGAGACGTTCATCAACAGTTACCATTATTACTGAACTGGAAATATTAACAATGGATAAATTTATATTACATCAAAATATCATATCTTCAAAATACCAAGCAGGTTTTTCTTGACACACTGTGGAGCTAGATGCGCTGGTCTGCTGGATTGGTTCTGACGTCGTCGTAAGGGTGGTTGGTGGTGGTGGAGGTGCTAGGTTAGAGAAGCACGTGTATTGATCCATAAACGGCATGTACCATTGAAGGGCCGTTGTACTTTCTCACTGTCGCTTCAATCCCGCCGGCGTAAAATGTGACTGATGTCCTTATCGAGTCTGTTCACCGTCTTCACAGTTAGTGGATAGGCTACGGAGATCGCTCAGTAGTCCGAACCAAGTCGGGTGGGCTTTCTTCACTACCCGGAGCGTAGGTTAGTGCTTCCATACTCGGGCAAACACGATGCGCAACTAACGCTATCGGTGCGCGCTACCGTACTCGATCGGTATGACGCACAAATAACTCTGAAACCCACAACCCCTCCCTTTTTTCATTGTTTGCGTATTACTATGACCACAGAGACAATATGGAGAAGGATGGTGTGTTTTATTTTTTTACTATCTTCTTCATACCACACACACCCCATCTGAGCGAGTCACTGTGAGAGTGTTAACAAAATAATAATAAGTAGTTCATTTAGCCTCTTTGCACGTCTCCGCGAAAGATGCCGCTCCGCGGTCTAAGGCGGTCGGAGATGAGTTGAATGTGTATCCGCTGACCTGGCAACCCGCTCTCGTAAATTTGATACGAGTGAACCGGTGTCGGCGGACCACTGGTATCTGCGTCGAGCTTTGGTGCCGTTGTCGGTGTGGGCTCAGACACAGTAGGTGGAGCATTGACGTGTGTTTCGAGCATTGGCACGGTGGTCAGAGTGTCAGTGCGTTCAGTGTGGGTGGCTGTATACGATGGTCAGTGCAATAGATGGTGTGAAACTTGACCACGTCTGTATACTTGGGCTCTGTGTAGTGGTCACTGGGGCGGACAGAATTTTGCTCGGTGCAAACGTGGAGGTTGTCTCTAGACTCGTCTGACTGGCACTCACGTGTGATTGCAGTGTCCTAGGTGAAATGAGTAGGGAGCTGAGGTACACCGCGTTGTAAAACACATTGTACAAGATAACCATCAGGGTTAGCGGTGTCACCACAAAACCCACTGGTTCCATGCGCGTTTTGGGCAACGCTGAGCTCAGATGTGGCTGTGCTTTGTTCATAGCACTGTGTTCATGGCCAAACGTGGATTGAACGCTGGTTTTATTGCCTTCATCAATTTGCAAATAAACCGGTTTGCGATCCGTCTTCAAGATGTGCTTGAACGTCGCTACGAGATTCTCTCCCGTTTTTGTCCGGATGGGCAGAACTCATACAGATTCGGTATCGATGCAAGTCACCATATACCGATTACCATCCTTGTCTTTGGCGAAGGTACTCGTATCAACCAAATCCGTGTGCCATTTTACATCTGTACCACCAACGATGACCCGTTTCCAAAGAAAAATGCCAAACTCGGACTTACGATAGCAGACGCCTTGGGATTTAGCTGCTCGATAGAGGACCGACTATGCACTACAGTCGGCCAGGCAGTCGGAACTGTAATACAGCGTGTCCAACACGTTCTCCCAGGTGTTCAACTGTTCGTGACATCTGGGTCGTCGTCCACACTTTCATAGAGGGTCCACTGGATTGACTGAACATATTCGGATAGTATATGGACTCTTCCTCCGACGATGGAATACGAGCGTCAAGATTGGGTAGGGCATAACGATAGGGCGTGGAGGTGGGAACCGGATAGTGCATCTCGTCGTCGTCCGTGTTATAGCTGGTGACTGCAAGTCCTCCGTAAACAGCTGGTACACATTAGACACCACCTTCTCGAGGGCCGTCCATAGATCGGGGTCTAGGGTGAGGCCTCTGATACTGTCCCATGCGTGCGATGACCAGGCACCGGTGCACGTAACTCAGTGTTACCTATTTTGACATATATGTGTTCGCTTGTCTTTCGCATGTTGAATTCTGATGTAAGGGGCATAGCTGTTGACTTGTCTATGAGGATATACATTTTGTTGTTGTAAAACCATAATTCAGGCACCTCTAGATACGTACTAATGACTCTTTCTAGTTTAGTTACAGTAGCACCATGGTAATAAACGGTGGTGTCATCGGTATACAGATCTATTGTGCCAGACGGTTCCGACAGTAATAGGTCATTGACTTCATTGATTTCATTGTCGATACATACAGACTTCTTTCGGTTGATACGGTAAGATTTAATCCAACATAGAGCAATATCATCAAGTACATATAAATTCATTTTGTCTATAATAATGTTGTGATTTATCTGTCAAAAGCCTTGGTCTATCGATGCTAACCATGACTCAACCAGTTTGGTCAGTGCAGTTTGACAAGAGTGATTTGCACGGAAACCTGACTGACATTCACATAAAAGATTGTACTTTGACAATTATGCAATGAATTATGGCGTCTTGTTTATACCTCTGACCCAAATAGGTATTCTGAAATACTTCAGCTAGATCTTCCCTGTGATAAGCCAGATGAAGGAGCTAACTTTCTGTTTCTGAATGGAAATCATATCTCGTGGATTTGGCCAGAAAAAGAGGGTATGGGTAACCAATGGCGTAGACAACCTCAGACATGACTCCTTTCAAATTATTACACAGTGGCAAGGATGGACACAGTGGTACGGCTCTTTTCATTGTATAGATATATTACGGTTATAAATATGCCTAAATACTCTGGAAAAAGATCTGAAAATTCATTTGGGTAAAGAATGGTTAGGATTTCATGTAAAGAACATCATCATTTCTTGCTGATATCATCGCAAACTGTTGATCGCTTCTCTATTGTAGGAAACCATCTTTTGTCTTTGTTTTTATTTTAATTCGTACACATTTGGAATTGGTGCTATCTGTCATACGAAACAAGTCTTTCGATTATTGACGCGAAAATTCTTTTATGGACGACGGCTGAATATTGACTGTCGGATCTGAAGCTTTCTATACACATTTCATATGATGATCATGGAAATAATTTTGAATTTAGCCTTAATTGTTCTAGTAGAGGGTCATACAACCAATAATTGTAATACAACCAGTCGCAAGGGAAGTCAAATGTGATGTAAAGCTAATAACTATGCAATGTACTTTATTTTGACTCCGTAAATCACTGATATACCAAAATCTGTGTCAAAGTGGGTAATGTTAAAGGTATAGGGGGAATTGGCGGGGAAATGAGGATCAGGTTATAGGCATATATAGCGAGAGATATGCATAGCAATACATCCATACCTGGAGAAAGATGACTTGGGGGTCCAACCGCAATGTTATAAGTATAGGCAGAAGTCCATAGTTTTATGGCTGGTATAGGCATGTTATTGGTGAAGGGAAATGCTGGGTTCAAAATGGGCGTGTCTGTGGATTGGCTGACGTCACATCCAGTATAGCCAATAAGAATGTCCTCTTTATCGCGAGGTACATCCTCGTCTATGCATTGGTGGAAAAGCAGCGAGCCAATCGCCAGCCTACTCTTGAAGTGCATATTCTGTTTGGAGGAACCGTTTTTGTCCCCCGCCGCAACGCGGCCGGGGACTTTAAAATGGTTCTTGCTTCTTTGTGTCCGTGGATGTCCGTGTGCGTCCGTGCATGTTTGTTCGAATTTTCCGCAAGCGATAACTTCCTAACGCTTTGTTGGATTCTTCCGAAAATCGGCATACACATTCCTTGCGACAAGACGCCAGTCAGTATTGCATTTCAGCAACATCTGCCTGAAGGTGGCGCCACTGGGTCAAAATGGATCTTGGTTCTTTGTGTCCGTATACATCCGTGCATATCTGTTCGAATTTTCCGCAAGTGATACATTCCTAACGCTTTGTTGGATTCTTTCGGAATTCGGCATACGCATTCCTTGCGACAAGACGCCAGTCGGTATTGCATTTCAGCAACATCTGCCTGAAGGTGGCGCCACTGGGTCAAAATGGATCTTGGTTCTTTGTGTCCGTATACATCCGTGCATATCTGTTCGAATTTTCCGCAAGTGATACATTCCTAACGCTTTGTTGGATTCTTCCGGAATTCGGCATACGCATTCCTTGCGACAAGACGCCAGTCGGTATTGCATTTCAGCAACATCTGCCTGAAGGTGGCGCCACTGGGTCAAAATGGATCTTGGTTCTTTGTGTCCGGGGATGTCAGTTTGAATTCTTTACAAACGATAACTTCCAATTGCTTTGTCGGATTCTCCCGAAATTCTGCATACGCATTCCTTGCGACAAGACACTGTCTCAGCCGCTGCTATTGCATTTCAGCAACATCTGCCTGAAGGTGTCGTCACTGGGTCTCCCTTCTTCATGTCCATTCCTGTCCGTGGATGTCTTTGCAAGCGATGTTCTTTGCAAGCGATAACTTTCAAATGCTTTGTTGGATTCTCCAGAAATTCAGCATACGCATTCCTTGCGACAAGACGCCGGTTGCTACTGTTTTTCAGCAACATCTGCCTGAAGGTGGTACCACTGAGTTTCTTCTTCTTGTCCGTTCCAGTTAAAATCGGCCTTCAATTTTGCTATGAAATCCACATTCCACATCATATGATTTACCCTAAAGCTTTTGCATGACCTATATTTTATTTCAGAAGTCAAATATGAAATAACTGAACCCCTAGTTTTTGAATTTCGTGTCATCCTAAATGAAGGACAACATTTCCTTCAACTTTGCTATCAAATAATTGCATTCCACATTATATGATTTAACCTAAAGCTTCTGCACGAACCATTTGTGTCCACACATGTAACTTACTATATTAATTACAACTGAGTTCCTAAAGTTCGGGTGCACACTGTGCATATGATCAATTTCCTGAATTGAATTGAATTCAACCTTGCTGGTCTTCAGACTGACAGATGATGGCATGCAGTTGTCAGTGCGATTGTTCATGTACAGGGAGCTTTCTATGGCTTTCATGTCCGCACACCATCACTACCCTCAAGGAGAGCATGTCCCCACCCTCAGGATGCCAAGCCGCACCCTCTATCTCCCAAACTAGCCCTCGCCCGACCCTCATATATTGTGTTTGAGCATATATATCTTGGCAGAAAGTTGAAATTTGTGTGTAGTCTGCAATATTGGTATAACTCTGCCACCCGTCAATGAATTGCAACCCCAAAAGGTTTCAATTTATCAGGCACAGACCCATGTTTTTACCCCTCGGCCAATTTTGGCCATGGGGTATTGTCGTCGTCTCGTACGTCCGTCTGTCCGTACGTCCATTCGCGAGCGAGATCGCCGGAAAACGGTTCCACTGATGAATTTCAAATTTGGTACGCTTATTTACCTAGTCGAAGAACCAGAAGCCTATTGAATTGGGACCTGATTGGGTGGAAACCTTGGCAGCCATCTTTAATTTTATACAAAATGGATAATGATCCATATCTCGGAAACCATTCAACTGTTCAATACGAAATTTGATATATATCATCGATACATCAAGCAACTTTCAATAAATTACCAAACAGGCTTAGCTTGAACCCTTGAGGTCATCTTTAATTTATGCGAAATCGATAATGATACATATCTCGGTTACCTTTCAATTGTTTTATATGAAAGTTGGTATACATCATCGATACATCCAGATTCTTTGAATCGGAACCTGATTGACTGAAAACCTTGGCGGCCATCGTTAATTTATGCAAAGTCTTTAATGATCTCTATCTCTGATTCTGTTGAAGTGCTCCATGTAAAATTTGGTATACATCATCGATGCATCAAGAGACTTACGATGAATGACAGATCTGGTTTCTCTGATTGAGCGGAAATCTTGGCGGCCATCTTTAATTTATGCAAAATCTTTAATGATGTTTATCTCTGATACCATTTACGTGTTCTATATGTTTACAGCATCGATGTATAAAGAGACTTGCATTAATGAATAACCACATCAGTTCCTCTTAGTGGCGGGAAGGATGGGCGGTCATCTTTAATTTATGCAAAATCATTAATGATCTCTATCTCTGATAAGGTTCAAATGCTCAATGTAAAATTTGGTATACATTATCGATGCATCAAGAGAATTATGTAATTAATACCGGTTTCTCTGATTGGATGGAAACCTTAGGGGTCATTTCTAATTGCAAAAATTTTGATAATCTGTATATTTGTCACTTGACTGCTTGGTGTTCCTGACATCTTGGTTCAAATTGAATACATTATGAATGGCTGGCGCCCAGAGCCGAGGGGTTTTCAGATGCGCAGCTTCATATTGTTTTGGTAAGTGGGTCCCTTGTCTATAGATCTTTCTTGGAATTGTTTTTCGTGCCAATCCGCCTCTGGGTGGCGCCACCTGGGGACCAAGTTAAAATTGCATCTCCAGACACTCACTTTTGAAAACCTTAAGGAGTCTTTCCAAATTTGGTGTGTGGGTACCTTGCCTCAAGATCTGGCTTGAGAATGTTTTTCATGTTGATTCGCGTACAGGGGGCACCACCAGAAGCTAAGTAAAGTGTTTCCAGACAATAACTTTTGAAAACCTTGACCGATTCATTCCAAATTTGGTGTATAGGTACCTCACCTCAATTTCTCGTTTGGCATTGTTTTTCATGCTGATCCACACATAGGTGGCGCCAACTGGGGGAAAATTTAAAATTATATTTCCGAACAATAACTTTTTTAAACTTGAATGAATTTTTTCCAAGTTTGATATATGAATACATGTACCTTACCTGAAGGTTTCGCTTGGGATTGTTTTTCTTCTCGATCTGATCATAGGTGGCGCCACCGGTCGGCCAAATTAACATTTTCTATTTCCAATGTCAAGGAATCTTGCCTCAAGATCTCGGTTGGGATTATTTTTTATGCCTATCTGCCTATACATCAGGCGCTGTATACCTGTGGGCCAAGGTAAAATTGCATTTCCGGACAGTAACTGCATGTTGGACCTGATTCTTCTAAATTTGATATGTTGGTAACTTCCCTCAAGGTATCTTATGGGGCCATGTTAATGATGTTTTTCCTACGTTTTATGTTTTTACTTTCTTCACAAATAATGAATGTTTCCTTTACTAAAGATGCAAAAGGGATGCCTTCTCAATCGTATTCGATCGATTGTATCTAGTTTCTTCAATATTTGGCATATATGCATTCCTTGTGACAAGATGTTGATTGGTATTGTGTTTCAGAAAGATCGTCTTGAAGGTGGCACCACTGGGGTTCTTTCCGTTCTTTTCGGCTGCAAGCGATAACTTTGAAACGCTTTGAAATGTCACTCGAAATTTGGTTTCCGGGCAATAACTTGAGAACTGCTCATCGAATTCGTCCCAAATTAGGCATGCATATACATTGTACCTTGCCATGAGATGTTGCTTGGGATTGCGTTATCCACTTCTGCTTAGAAGGTGATGTCACCTGATGACAAAATCTGAAATTTGTTTTTGGCCAATAACTTGCGAACTGCATGCATTCTTCTCAAATTTAGCATGCATGTGCCATGCCAGGAGATGTTGCATGGGATTGCCTTTCACTCACTTGCACTTACAGGTGGCGCCACCTGGTGGCAAAATCCCAAATTTGTCTCCGGGTAATACCATGACATAAGATGTCGCTTGAGATTGCGTTTCGCCCACTTGCGCCTAAAGGTAGCACCACCTCGTGTCAAAATCTAAATTTGATTTCGCTCATCGCATTCTTCTCCAATTTGATATGCAGATACCATGCCATGATATGTCCCCTGGGATTGTATTTCGCCTGCTTCTGCATACTGGTGGCGACAACTGGTGGACAAATCTGAAAATTGTTTCTGGCAATAATTTGACAACTGCTCATCGGATTGTGTTTCGCACACTTGTGCCTACAAATCTAAATTTGGTTTCCGGGCAATAACTTGAAGACCCCTCTTCAGATTCTTCCCAAAGTTCGTATGCTGATACATGTACCTAGACTAGAACTCTTTGTTAAATCAGGATATTAACAGACAGTGTCAGCGTACTGTTCCAGCTGTCTCCCCTTCAGTGATTGGTCATTCGACCCCGCCATTTTAAACTAATACGAGCATTTCCATTGGATCACGCTTTATAGGAGCCACCCCAATCTTCATACACAACCACGTGACTGTCTCAGTTGACTGATGACATAGCGCGGCCTCGTTTTCGATTTCAAAATCTGCCGTCTAACTGGGAAAATGTTGTTGTTGCTGCAGCAGCCGATCATTGGCCCTCTGTAGAAGGGTCCAATACTACTGGATAATACATGTACCATGCCATGTCAGTTACTTGCCGAAGGGCGGTGGTTCTCTCCGGGTACTCCGGCTCCCTCCACCAACCAAACTGACTGTCACCATATGAGTGAAACAAACTTGAGTGTGACATTAAGCCAAATTCCCTCCCCTCCCCTCCCCTCCCCTCCCCATGCCATGAGATGATGCTTGGGATTGCGTTTCGCCCACTTGCACCTACAGGTGACCACACCTGGTGGCAAATTTAAAATTTGGTTTCCGGGCAATAGGTTGAGGATGCCTTCAGTTTCTCGTCAAATTTGGTTTGCAGATAATGCCTTGAGAGGTCAATTCGAGTTGCTTCTCGGTTACATAATTTCCATGCTTCACTGCATGGAAACTATATTACAGAAGCAATCAACTTTCAGTCAACCCCCAGCGAGGTGGTTGTTTGTTGGATAGTTTTGATGACGCATGCGCAGTACGCAGGCAGATACGGGTGGACGTTTTAGGGTCTAGATGAACACATAGTAGTCAGATTGGGTTGCGTGAGGTGTCATAGTGAATCACTCGTGGGAGAGCGTCCAGCTGGATGGGTGTGGAGTGGAAATACCATCTAAGTGTATTCGAATGGACGTTTTGAAGTCTAGGTGGACCAATATTGGTCCAATTTGGCCGTTTGAGGTGTCATAGTGAAGCATTCGCGGGGGGGGGTCCGACTGGACTAATGTAGAGTAGAAATGCCTTCCATCTGCGCTTGCGCAGACAGGTTATTGAGGAGAAAGGGCATTTGATTGGACGTTTTGGGGTGAAGATGGACCAATATTGGTACGAATGGGTCGTGTGGAGTCTTATTTTGAAGCTCTATTGGGGTAGCGTCCGATTGGACTGTTGTGTAGTCCGGTTACATCATTCTGCGCATGCGCAGTAGTATAGAATGTGGGCATTTTGGGCGTGAGCAATGACAAGTTTGGGCAATCTAGGGACCATCCTCCAAATGGACCATGTAGGGTATAATATTGAAGCTCTCGTGGTGTAGACCACGACCAGAGGGATGTCTATGTAGGATTGGTAGCGAAAGCGGACATTTTCGGGGTGTGAAAGGATGTATTCGGGGTAGAGATAGACCATCCGTGGTCCAAATGGACCATGTTGGGTATCATCTTGTAGCTCTCTGGATGTAGACGACGACTGGTATTTTTTGTTGAAAGTTTTTTGTCGGTGATGGGTCTCGAGGCCATGGGATGAATTTTGTTGGAAAGTTCTGATGACGCATGCGCAGTACGCAGGCAGATCAGGGTGGACATTTTGAGGTCTAGGTGGATCCATACTGGTCTGATTGGGTCGTGTGAGGTGTCGTAGTGAAGCACTCGTGGGGGAGCGTCCAGCTGGATGGGTGTGGAGTGGAAATACTGTTTATCTACGCATGCGCAGTAGAAAAGGCGTATTTGAATGGACGTTTGGGGGTCTAGGTAGACCGATATTGGTTCGATTGGGTCGTGTGAGGTGTCATAGTGAAGCATTCTTCGGAGAGCGTCCGACTGGACTAGTGTAGAGTAGAAATGCCGTTTATCTGCGCATGCAAAGACAGGGAATTGTGGGAAAAGGGTTTTGGAATGGATGTTTTGGGGTCGAGATGGACCAATATTGGTCCGATTGGGCCATATGAGATCTCATTTTGAAGCTCTCTTGGGGTAGCGTCGGATTGGAGTGGTGTGTAGTCCGGTTTCATCATTCTACGCATGCGCAGTCTGGCAGTAGTATAGAAAGTGAGCATTTTGGGGGTTCGTGGCAATGTGTTTGAGTCGTTCAGTGATTTTTGGCCCTAATAGGGCGTGTATGCTCTCATATTGAAGCCCTCGTTGTGTAAACCACGATTTGAGGGATGTCCACGTCATCTGAGACGTCATTAGTGACGTCATCAGTAGGAATAGTAGCCAAAGTGACCATTTTGGGGGTGTGAAGGGACGTGTTCGGGCTAGAGATGGACCATCCTTGGTCCAAAAGGACCGTGTGGGGTGTCATCTTGTAGCTCTCTGAAAGTAGACGACGACTTGTTGGAAGTCGCATCATGCTACGCATGCGCAGTTGGACAGTAGTAACGAAAGAGGGCATTTTGGGTGTGGGCAATGACATGTTTGAGTAATCTAGGGACCAATCTGGTCCAAATGGACCAGCTTGCTGTATCCTACTGCAGCTCTTGTAGCGTAGACCACTACTTGAGGGATGTCCATGTTATCTGTGACGTCATTGATGACGTCATCAGTAGGAGTAGTAGCCAAAGCGGGCATTTTGATGGTGTGAAGGGACGTGTTTGAGTGATTGAGGGACCATTCTTGGTCCGAATGGCTGCAGTGAGGTGTTAATTCGAAGCCCCCGTGCGGTCAGACTAGGGTGTTTTTTATTGGACGTCGCGTCATGCTACGCATGCGCAATCTGGTAGTAGTATGGAAAACCGGCATTTTGGAAGAACGCAGGGGTGTTTGAGCGATAGAGGGGTATTCTTGGTCCAAATATAGTTAGTTTGCTATCATATTGAAGCTCTCGTATGTGACTGTGACGCCATTGGTAACGTCATTAGCAGTAGAGAAAGTACAGCGTCGCTCGGACGCGCCCTTGACACATGTCTACACTCCTATACACTAATTCATAGGGATTGACTCGTGGTCCTCAAGTGTATGCAGAACTCATGAACTCACTGGTGGGGTTGGATTGGTCTACCATGGTAGAGTTACCTCCTCTTGAGAGTGACGTCATTGCCCCCTCCCCCAGTATAACGCCCTCGACATCTGCCTTAACGCATCCAACACCCGTCTTCACACAGTGACGACCTAACGCTGTTTACCCCTAAACCCACACAGACGCGCGCGCACACACACACACTCGTGCGCACACGCACGCACATACACGCACACTCACACACACACTCACACGCACATGCACATGCACAAACACACGCCCCTAAACCCTAATGTAATAACGCCTTGACACTGTCAGTTAAGAGAACAACAACAAGGATTACAGGTCAATCATTTTATTACCCCCGCCAGCACAACACACCCAAGCTGGGGGAGCCGCTATGGATGTGTTTACAACTCAAGTATGCCCTTGTCTAATCAGAAGCTGCTAGTGCCAATCGTCGACTATTCTTGTCCATCACCCGTTTGGCCCAAGCATCATTAGGCAGTACAGGATACAGTTGAGACAACAGATCCCGGAACAGCTGCTTTTTTTCATTTTGATGGCATTTTCCAGGGCCTCGGTGGCTGGTAACGCTTTGTCTTTATGATAGACCTATGCGTCGGATCACCTTTCATTTCAAGCGGCAGTAGTCTATACTGTTCAAATATCGCCTGGCTGTTTTCCTGATGAACGGGTGCATTTGGATGTAAGTCTCTTGCAAATTATCCTGCCCAGCATCCTCTATCACCGAAGCGTGGGTATTAATGGCCGCTGTCACAATACGATCCCAAAAGTTAGGTATCCTTTCTTCCTCACTCAAGCTTTCTTCACTGTCTAGGTCTGAGTTATTTGCTTGGCTGTCAGTGGGTAGGCTCTCGGTATCAGTGGATATACTCTCAACAAGTCTCTGCATCAATATCTGCCTCAGTGGGCTCATTGGACTCGTCATTTACATCTGACGACGATACAGCTCACCAATCTCCAATGTACGACTTGTCACAGCGAAACAGCTCACCAATTACCAGTATACGAGTTGTCAGAGCATTTCCATCATAGCTCTCTAGATTTGTATCTAATACCGCTTATGCCGGTGCTAGGGGCCGTGTGGTCATATCATCCATGTTGCCACATGAACAGATACAATAAAAGCGTACCTGAGATACAACATATATCAGGAATCGTTAGATTCTTGGTATGTGCTTTAGAATAGGTTTACCAGAAGACTAATCTGTGAAGTCATATGACGCAGTCAGTATGTCGGCACCTCTTCCCACTTCCCTAATATGTATTGTAATTTAGTCACTCTTTCTCTCTGTACCCATGTGTATTCCTCTGGTGCCGCATCATATTATAGTGTCTGGTAAAGGTGCGTCCACACTCAAGACAACGGTAAGCCATGTTGAAGGGTTTAACGTTGATTCTGCTCGTCTATCGGTTAGGGCTGCTTTTATAGACGGGCATTGATGAGCGTCATCGAGCGTTGTCGGACGTCAACTCCATATGGTTCAGCTTTGGGGTTCCACTTCGGGAAGAGTTGGAAGTTGAGAGGCTAAAGTGTAATGTCCCGTCCCCAACTGCGTTTCCATAAAGCTCTGGAATGTATCATGCAAGATCAGCAGGTTGTGTGCAGTTGTGTTGATATCCCCTTTGGGTAGTATCTGTTTATTATACAGCAGAAGGCATATCCTGGTCACCCATCAGATGTCATCCATGTGCGTGACAAGATGACAGCGCAGACTTCCTCGTCTGCGTAGAGTTGCATCAGGGGTCCCAGCTCTAGCTGCATTAATAATAGCATCAGTGGTTTCTCGTTGGTGTAGGGCACTCACGGCCTCAGGTTGGTGTAGTTCATTAGCGACGCTGTGTTAATGACGTTACCAATAACGTCACAGTCACGTACGAGAGCTTCAATATAATATACAAACAATACATGTGGACCAAGAATACCCCCTCTGTCGATCAAACACACCTCTGTGTACTTCCAAAATTCCCGCTTTCTATACTACTACCAGACTGCGCATGCGTAGCATGACGCCACTTCCAATGAAAAACACCCCAGTCTGACTCTACCCCACGAAGGCTTCAAACTGACACGTCACTCGAGCCATTCGGACCAAGAATGGTCCCTTAATCACTCAAACACGTCCGTTCACACCCCCAAAATGCCCGCTTTGGCTACTACTCCTACTGATGACGTGACAGATAACATGAACATTCCTCAAGTTATGGACTACACAACGGGAGCTTCAATAGGATACACCAAACCGGTCAATTTGGACCAAGGATGGAACCTAGATTACCCAAACATATCATTGCCCACACCCCAAATATCCTCTTTTGTTATTACTGTCCAGCCCCAAAATGGTCACCAATACAGGTGACGTGGACATCCCTCAAGTCGTGGTTTACACAACGAGGGCTTCAATATGAGACCATACACGTCCTATTAGGACCAAGATTCACTGAATCACTCAAACACCCCCCCCACGAACCCCCAAAATGTCCACTTTCTATACTACTGTCAGACTGCGCATGCGTAGAATGAAGAAACTGGACTACACACCAGTCCAATCCGACGCTACCACAAGAGAGCTTCAAAATAAGACCTCCTACGACCCAATCGAGCCAATATTGGTCCATCTCGACTCCAAAACATCCATTCAAATACCCTTTTACCACAATTCCCTGTCTGCGCATGCGCAGATGGACGGCATTTCGATTCTACACTAGTCCAGTCCACATGCCCTCAACACAAGAGTTTTGGGGGTGTGGACGAAGCGATGAAGCGTCGAAATATGGGGTCATGCTTTATATAAAAACACACTAAGGTCTGAAACGCACTTTAGGTGAAACGAGAAATAAACGGTTTACCTCCAAACAAAATAAAGACCCATGCTTTATATAAAAATACACCAAGGTCCGAAACGCACTTTGGGTGAAACGAGAAATAAACGGTTTACCTCCAAACAAAATACATCAGCATATTCTACAATTGTCACTCTATATATTCCCATCACGCACTTTGGGTGAAACGAGAAATAAACGGTTTACCTCCAAACAAAAAAAACATCAGCATATTCTACAATTGTCACTCTATATATTCCCATCGTCAAATTAGTAAATTTGTGCAATTGTATACCTTTGCCGGAGAAGTATATAGCGAGCATTTCGATCCGCCGGCTCGTCACTGCGCATGCGCGAGAAACCGAAAGTGGCGTGCGCAGGAGTTCTCCGCATGTATGACGTCACTTCCGGTCTACGTGAATCGGGCGTGACCTGGGTAGGACTGGTTGACCTATATCTGTATTTCCCCGCGGTGATGCGGTCTGGCGGTGATGCGGTCGGCGTCCGCGGACAGAAAGTAGTCCCAAATACGTGGGTTTTCGTGAGAATGTTCGGCAATATTCAGGAGCGAGAGGGGCCCCTAGTGGACTGATTGGGTCGAGACGGGTGTCACAGTAAAGCGCTCCTCCAGGGCCATCCAGTCATGGGTGGGTGCATGTAAAACTTTACCCCTACAATAGAGGAAAACCCCTATCAACCCTATCCCAAAGGGCTAATATCGGTGCCCGGGCTTATCGGGGTCTGCCTATCAAGTCATGGGTGGGTGCATGTAAAATGAGGATTTGTCCCCGAAAATATAAAAAGCGGAACACGGACTTTACCCCTACAATAGGGGAAAACTCCTATCAACCCTATCCAAAAGGGCTAATATCGGTCCCCCGGGCTTATCGGGGCCTGCTGAGAGAAGCCCTGGGTGTATGTAAAATGAGGATTTGTCCCGAAAATATAAAAAGCGGAACACGGACTTTACCCCTACAATAGGGGAAAACTCCTATCAACCCTATCCAAGAGGGCTAATATCGGTCTCCGGGCTTATCGGGGCTTGCCTATCAAATTAGGGTACTCATCTTACGAACGGGGTTTTTTCCATGTAGGTTACTGCACAGGTCACGTGGTTTGGTGGGTCTGCTCAAGAGTGTGACGTCACTTCCAGTTTTCAGACTGACCAAAAAACTACCTCCGAACACGTATGGACGTATGGTCCGGATTTTCCATCCGGGTTTTCCCCGGCCCGGCCCGACCGCACGCAGCGCGCACGTTATCCGGCCGGACGCCTGCGCAAGTTATCCGGACGCGCGCGGGTTATCCGGCCGCACGCCTGCGCGGGTGAATTTCGGGTTAAATGGTCAAAGCTCACATCCAGGTCAAAAGGTCAAAGGTCCCCCTTCCGGCAATGTCCGTCCCTCTCCGGGCCAATCAATAGATAGGATTTATCCGCCCTCCCGAAGCACCCATGGAATGCACAGTTCACGCCATAGCATTATAGTATGGGGCTGAGTGTGTGTACATCCGGGTCCTCAGTATGTGCGCGAATGACGTCACTATGACGTCACATCCGCATGTAAATTTCGCGCCATAGCATTACAGTATGGGGCCGAGTGTGTGTACATCCGGGTCCTCAGTGCGCGCGCGAATGACGTCACTATGACGTCGCATCCGCATGTAAACACACCCATAGCGGTTCCTCCAGCGTGGATGTGCTGTGATGGAGGGGATAATAAAAGGATTGACCTGTAATCTTTGCTGTTGTTGTTGCTCTCTTTTTGGACTAACCAATCAGAATAGTACGTATCACGGACTACACTCGTAGAGCTACGTATAGGCGCGCATGTGTGACATGGTCTATAAAACACGTCCCTCTGGATCCTACACCCCCATTCCTGCGGTTGCAGAGCCATGACGGACACCCATCCCTATGCGACTCGCATTTTACAGCATGCGACCGTGGTTAATTCGCTCACGGATTACAGAGCAGTGGTTCGGTCCACGTTTGGAGATGGCGACGACAACGAGGGGCGACGCCACATCCCGAAAGAGTTCACAGAAGCGGTCCTCGACAGAGTGCACTCGATGGAGAGGTGCGCTATCACCCAACACTACTGGACTATGACAGCCATCCTTGATGCCCGGGCTATGGAACATGAGCGCTCACGCCGGAACCAGCGACGGCTCGTTGGTCTCACAATGGTCTTTGCCCTATTGAACCTGACGCTGCGGCAATGACAGTGGGACCTGACCATAGAGACGAGGGTCAGTCAGAGTGTGCATCATTCGTCATTGGGTCAACCATGTCACCAGTCCTACGAGCCATTCTTCCCCTTACACCCCAGGTGGGGTCACATGTTTGCTGGTCACCGTGACGGCTGGACCAAATTTAAACGGGTGTTGAGCGGTGAGCTCGACGGAAACCTCATCCACATAGACAATGCCATTTACGTACACCGTGGACCCTCCTTCCCACACCTGGGCCGTTACCAGGACCCTACGCGAGGCTTCACCCTAGATCCCGATCTGTGGACAGCCTTCGAGAAAGTGGTGCCTATTGTGGGTCAGCTGTTTACACCGTACGAGCGGTCAGCCGTTCAGTTGGGGTGGGCTCGTGCCCTGAGTGAAGCGGCGGCAGAACCCAATGAACAAATTTCCAAACCTAGCAATGAAGCGGAGGCAGACGCCGATGCCATTGATTATCCGGCTAGACTGTCAGTCCAGTGACATGACCACCCGATCCTTTGATCTCACGTCGTAAACTTTTTCTCCCTATAAATACGAGAGACAGTCAAATCTTGTACCATTCACGTACTGACCATGACGGAGCATATACGGGCGTTTCTCAGCTTGACCCCGAGGTCTTCCTGCATGTCTATGCGGATAAGGTCGATATCATGGAGGAGGTGGGAGACATCTGTGATGCGGACCCTACACAACCGTGCCCGGCTAACATTCGTCTGTCCCGGGAGGCCTGAACAAAATTCAAACGGGTGTTGTCTGGTGACTGGACGGCGACCTCATCCACTTGTGTCACAATGTGTACATCCAACGCGGCCCCTTCTTTGCTCAATTGGCTCGGCTAGATGGGGGTACAGTGCATTTTACCCTTCACCCTGTTCTATGGTTTGCATTGGAAGATGCCGTGGCAGATGTGGATCAAGTGCTTACGGAGGAAGAGCGGTCATCAGACGAGTTGGACTGGTCATTTTCCATGGAAAATGTGCTGGCAGAAGCTAAAGAAGAAAATCAAAAAGAAACTCCGGCCCAAGATATACCCGTTATAAATAAACGATAGAGCCAGGGTCCATCATCATTTGTCGCCATGAAGAGCTGGGAGAAGGCGTTGGATAACTTATACTACAGTCCCGACAGTCCGGCGACCTATAGTGCATATTCGGCTCTCTATCGAGCGGTCAAACCCCAGGGGATACAACGTGCCCAAGCCCGAGATGGGTTTATAAATCAAGACACCTATGCCTTACATCGATCTGTCGGTCGCCATTATCTACGGAACCGGGTCATCGTGGGTGATATAGATGCCCAGTGACAAGCGGATTAGATCGATATAAGCGCCTTTGCCAAACACAACGATGGGAATCGGTATATCTTGACGTGCATCGATATCCTGTCGCAGTATGCGTGGGTGGTACCCATCCGGACGAAAACGGGGGCGAATCTCATAGCGGCGTTCAAGGACATCTTCAAAACCGGACGCAAACCCTTGTATTTGCAAACCGACGAAGGCACGGAATTCCTCAACAGACCGTTCCAACAGTTTCTGAAAGCCCAGAAGGTGTTTTCCTTCCATACGTACAACGAGACCAAGGCTTCCGTTGTGAAAAAGTTCAACAGGACATTCAAAGGCCGCATGTATAAATATTTCACCTATAAGAATACAAGGCGGTACATCGATGTTCTCCCGAAACTTGTGACTGTTTACAATCGAGCGTATCACCGGAGTATAGAGAGAGCCCACATTACCGTGACTCAACGCAATGAAGCCCAAGTCCGGCGTGTCCTGTACCCAAGGCAATCGCAGCGAACGCCGAAGGAGGTGTTCAAGGTCGGGGACCCTGTACGGATCAGTAAAGTCAGGTTAATGTGAGAAAAGTTACTTGCCCAACTGGAGCGATGAGCACTTCCTGATTAAACGGCGCCTACCCCGACACCAGCGAGTCTATGAACTGGAAGATCTACAAGGGGAACCGTTGCTACGGGCGTTTTACGAGACGGAATTACAGCCTGTCGTAAAAACAAAGCAAGACTACTACACGGTGGAGCAGATTTTGAAAACGGAACGTCGACGTGGCAAACTGTTTCATTTCGTCAAATGGCAAGGCTGGCCCAGTTCCTTCAATTCCTGGGTCGCGGCCAACCAGGTGAACGACTATAAAACCAGACACCACTACCGTCATCCTTCATTCCACGGTCGACCATGAACACGGTGCTATGGACAAACAGCAGCTGCCTCTGAACACAGCGTCTCCCAAAACGCGCAAAGCGCAAGTGGGCTTTGTGGTGATATCGCTAACCCTGCTGAATGTGTTGTACGGACGTGTGTTTTACGACGTAACCGATCTCAGCACTCTACTTAACCAATCTAGAACTCCAGCTGTGAGTGGCAGTCACACCAGTCTACAGACCTCTACACCAGTCAACCGCGTGATCGAAACGAGCCCAGTCACCACCACCACAACACGTGTACAAGCCACACCGAGCTTCACACCAAGTACACAGTCCACATCGAGCTCTATAGCAAGTACACTCACTACGTCTGAAAACTCACCGGATTTCATCACTCACAGTGAACGTCCATCGACAACGGCGACCGACGTTGTTGTTGTGCCCACCACCACCCCAGTTCACTCGTACCAAATTTACAAGAGCGGGTTACCACGACAGCGGATACACCTCCAACCATGGGCCCTCGGTGGCAACATCCCTTAACTTGCGTCATCGCAGGAACGACGGGTTCCGGCAAAACGCACTTCGTCAGGAAGCTCCTTCAGCACGCCGACAGCATGATTACTCCACCCATTGCCCGAGTCGTGTGGTGTTACTGAAAATGGTAGGCAGAGTATGCAGCAATGCCCCTACATTGTGCAGAATCTGTTCAGTAAAAACAAAGAACATCGGAACATCAGTTTAAATGCCCACTACCTGGTGGTCTTCAAAAACCCGAGAGATACCACTCAACTGCAGCACCTGGCGAGACAGATGTACCCCGGCCGCACGTCGTTCGCGTTGAAAGCCTTTAAAGATGCGACAACCTCTCAGCACGGGTATATGCTACCCACAGTGTTTATACAACACCCGAGTTGGTCCGAACCATTGTATGCGGCGCGGACCCCGACCTTGTACGCTGTCTGTGCGAGATCGGGTACAACCTGTTAAAAGTCAACGTACCTCTGACTCCGGCTCAGAAGACCAACTTGGCCAAGAATAAGACAAGTCTGCGAAACCTAGTCCAGAAGCGAGTGTCTCAAACACAAAAGAAAAAGGTGTTACAGAAAGGCAGCTTTCTCGGGGCCATCTTAGCACCGTTGGCCGCTCCCGTGTTGCGACAGTGAGAAAGTGCAACGGTACAATGAGACGCTTCAACGGTACATGACGTTCATGGACCAATACAAAACCCTCTCTACCTCAGCACCACCACCACCACCACCACCACCACGCGACACACCGCCGACCTCAGCACCGATCCACCAGACGCCATTACCAGGGGTACCACCCACAGCCCCACAGTGGGTCGAAGACGAAGTCCTGAAGCGTGTACCTGCATCGTTCAAGAAACAAGCTGGCCTGGTATTACAGCGGGCGAAACAGAATGATAACATGACTTGGAATGATAAGGTGAACTACTGGTACAGAATCAGGTCGTCCCCGGTACCCACATGACAGATTTAGTGAATGACCTGATGCGTCAACGCAGGTCCCAAACGGATCCTCGAGGATGGGAGGTCTTTGCTCAAGGCTTGAAAGACATGCATGTACCACAGGAATTGGTGGGGACCCCCAGCGCTGGGCCTGGATGCAGCGGACCCAGCAATCGCCGGTGTACGCACAACGACAGACGCGACTCCCACATACTTGGGAATCCGAGTGGGAACCGGAGTCACCCCCCAAAACACCACAACGGCGGGCACATTCTTTTCATCCCTATTCGAAATCTAAGACGGGTAGCATCCAACGACGAACACGACGCCGGGTACAACCTCTCAAGGCCTGGGACAACTATTAGAACCAACAGCAGCAGCAAGAAAGCTCAGTGGCCATGTTTTACCTCACCCTACCCAGTAACAGTTCGCTCGATGTGTTTCCTGACAACACCTTGGCCAAGTACGTGACCGTTGCTGCACGATGGGAATGTGAACTCGAGGATATCCAATACCCTTACTCGTGGTACAACGTGCGAGCCAATGGAGTGTGGTACGAGATGACCTACGAAGGGAAAGACACCCGACTCATCCTCCCCGAAGGCCAATACGATACCCCCAAGGAGTTCATGTAGTGGCTGACAAGACTGTTGCATTATAAGTCTCTACGGGAGGTCACGAATACTTCAAAACCCATAAAAACCTTTCCCTTCAAGAATCACGTGGACTTCGATTACAACGCACACAACGACAAGGTACAGATCATTCTCACCGCCAACGTGAGTGTCGTACTGAGTCATATCCTACAGCAAATGCTGGATCTCGCTCACCCGACCTACACGGGTCCATCCGAGGACCATAGCCAGATCCCGATGGACATGAAGTCGGGTATGTACGGACTCTACGTCTACTCGGACGTGGTCGACAACCACATCGTGGGCGATATCAACACACCTCTTTTACGGGTGGCCCCCATTAAAAAGAAGTATGGAGATCAAGTCACCCACAGTTTCACCCACATGCTCTACCTACCCGTACGACAAACCGGCATCAACACTATCACGGTGGATATAAGAGATGACACTTGACGACCGGTCGCATTCCAACGAGGGAAAGTGGTGCTGACACTTCATTTCCGACAAGCACGTTCTCCCCACTTTGTATAATGAAAGTACCTTACGAGTGCGATTCACGCAGCTATATGGACTATTATGCCCATCAGACAGGGGGTGGCCTTCCGGTCTTTATCGGCGCACGCATGCAACGAGGACATGGGCTGGGAACATACTCGGGAGTATCGTCAAAACGTTCTTACCCTTGGTCACGCGTGGGGTAAAAGCGATCTGCAAACAAGTGGTACGCAGTGGACTGCAAGTGGCCGGTGATGTCTTCGGGGGTACGGCACTCAAAGAAGCACTGAAGCGACGGGCGCAAGAAGCGGGCGGCGTCTTGGTCGCCAAAGCACAACGCACCGTAGGGAATAAAATACCTGCACCACCGAGACCACGCACCAGTCGACGACCGGGCCAGCGACGACGCACATCGAAGACCCAGAATATCTTCTCTTAAACATGTCCTTAATCCACGCAGAGTCCTGCACTCTATGTTTCAACAGGTGGATATTTTTCTCAGCGACAAACTCATCAGTGACTCGACCAACACGTATCCCTGTCGAGCCTACATCGAGACGCTGTCGTCGTATGGACGAGAGGCTAAAAAATCTCAGCTGACAGCCCCTTTATTCTACCTGGATTCACCCGAGCACATGGGTACGGTGAACAATGAGGGATATAACAAACGGAAGGCTTTCACCGCGAACGGCGCCTCGGGGGATCTCATGAGTCGACTGCATGCAGACCTTTTCATGAAAGACCGGTACCTCTTGAACAAGATCCCCATCAAAATCCGACTGATACGGGCGCATCCGACCTTCGCCTTGATGGCCACTGACGTAGAGGGGCATGTAGCCGACTATAAAATCGCCATCCAAGACGCAGTCCTGTATGTCCGAAAAGTCAAACCGAATCCAGCCGTTCAATTGGGACACCTCAAAGCCTTGGAAACAAAACCAGCCCAGTACCCTATCCGAGGTGTGCAAACCAAAGTGTTCTCTGTGCCTGCTGGAAATATGAGCGCCAACAAGGGAAACCTGTTCCTGGGGAACTAGCCAAGCGATTGATCTTGGCCTGTGTGAAAAATACCAGTTTCAGCGGAGCCCACCCAGAGAACCCGTTTGATTTTAAACATTTCGGCATCAGTTTTGTGGCCCTGCATGTGGACGGACAACAGGTTTCAGCCACGGCCTTAACACCGAACTTTGGGCTCGGGAATTTCATTCGAGCCTATCAGAACCTGTTTACAGCCACCGGTCAAATCAACCAGGACGAGGGGAATATGATCAGTCGGGAGGACTACGCGAGCGGATACACGTTGTTCTGTTTCGATCTGACCCCACCTTAGAGAACGACCATCAACTGGCCCTCGCCAAGCAAGGCAATTTACGGTTGGAAATCCACTTTGCACGAGCCCTCCGGACCACCGTCAATGTGATCTGCTACGCCGAGTTTGACATCATTCAAGTGGACAAGGCGCGCAACGTCCTGTGTGACTTTGCCACCTAACATGGGTACAGACCAGATAACCACCGTGCTAGAGAATGACCCAGGGTACATTCTTGGTATGTACTTTAGAACAGGTTAACCAGAAGACTATACTGTGAAGCCATGTGACTATCAGTATGTCGGCACCTCTTCCCACTTCCCTTATATGTGTTGTAACTTATGGTCTTTCAAGGGGTGTTCGCCCGCGATGTGTTCCCATTAGACCGTGTGTATCCTGCTGCTGACGTTCTCAACACGGACCCGATTGATCGGCCCGGTCAACACTGGGTGGCCGTGTACTTGACAGAAGCGCAGGGCGAATACTTTGGCCCGTACGGCTTGCCACCCCTCCATCCCGATTTAACAGACTTCATGGATCAAGGCACAGAGACGTGGTGTTGGAACAGTCAAACGCTGCAAAGCCTGACCAATAGCGTGTGCGGACAATATTGCTTGTTTTACCTGTACCATCGATGCCGGGGAAGAACCTTATCTACCATCATACAAATGTTTGACGAGTACCCCAAGGCCGAGGACCGAGATGTACTCGTATATGACTGGACCGCCCATCATTTCAATGTGCAAGCCCCGTTCTGGGCTTAAGTTCTATCGATTTCAATGTACAAGCCCCCTGTTCTGGGCTTCAGTTTTCACGTGGTTGTTCTCACATTGTTGTTGTTATTTATTGTTGAATAAAAAACAAAATGAGATTCACCCTGTCTTGTGCGTTTTCTGTGTGAGCATAAAACAAGCGGCCATAAATGCCCAATGCTTGAACAGACATGTGGGATTCGAATGTTAACCAAACTGGCCAGTCAATGAATGGGCTGAGAAAGTAGCCAATCAGTGGACCTAGGATGGAGCCGAATGTAGCCAATCAATGTCCAGAAAACAATGCAAGAGCACTGCAGTAAAAGAAAGAGCCAATGAAATCAGCCCACAGACCAAGTACATGTTTTAGTTCATGTTAAGAGCGGGCATTCCAGCACAAACATTTTGACGAGGAGTTACAAGTTACAAGAGCAACAGGTAGTGAAAACGCTATAGAGGTTTGAGGTGCGGGTAAAGGCCAGGAAGACGGTGACTGAAGACTCATCCAACACCTATAGGTTAAGTTTATTATAAGTTCCATGGTTTCATGTATTTTTTCGTGCCAATACGGTTCTGGGGAAAACTGAGGGTTCCCGACTGGTCAACATGGGCATAGTGCTGGCGATATTGTCGAGGACCCTGCGCATTCCATGGGTGCCTCGGGATAGCGGATAAAGGCTATCTATTGATTGGCCCGGAGAGGGCCGGACATTGCCGGAAGGGGGACCTTCGACCTTCTGACCTGGATGTGACCTTTGACCTTTTGACCCGAAATTCACCCGCGCAGGCGTGCGGCCGGATAACCCGCGCAGGTGTGCGGCCGGATAACGCGCGCGCTGCGTGCGTCCGGGTCTGGGAAAACCCGGTTTGAAAATCTAAGGTAGTTTTTGGGTCATTCTGAAAACCGGAATTGACGTCACACACTTGCGCAGACCCACCAAACCACGTGACCTGCGCAGTAACCTACATGGAAAAACCCCGGATATAAGAGTACCCTAATTTCACATGTACCCTCCCATGACTTGATAGGCAGGCCTCGATTAGCCCCCACTAGACATGGTTGAAAGGAGTTTTCCTCTATTGTAGGGGTAAAGTCCGTGTTCCGCTTTTTATATTTTCTGAACAAATCCTCATTTTACATAAGCCCACCCTGCCTCTCTCAGCAGGCCCCGATAAGCCCGGGGGACCGATATTAGCCCTTTTGGATAGGGTTGATAGGAGTTTTCCCCTATTGTAGGGGTAAAATCCGTCTTCCGCTTTTTATATTTTCGGGGACAAATCCTCATTTTACATGCACCCACTCATGACTTGATAGGCAGACCCCGATAAGCCCGGGGACCGATATTAGCCGTTTGGGATAGGGTTGATAGGGATTTTCCTCTATTGTAGGGGTGAAGTCCGTGCTCCGCTTTTTATATTTTCGAGACAAATCCTAAATTTACATACACCCACTCCCCCACCCTACCTCTCTCAGCAGGCCACGATAAGCCAGGGACCGATATTAGCTCTCTGGGACAGGATTCATAGGAGTTTTCTCCTATTGTAGGGGTAAAGTCCATGTTCCGCTTTTTATATTTTCGGGACAAATCCTAATTGTACATGCACCCACCCATGACTGGATGGCCCTGAAGAAGCGCTTCACTTTGACACCTCAATCGACCCAATCAGTCCCAATCAGGCAAAGGTATAAAATGGCACAAATTTACCGATTTGAAGATGGGAATATATAGAGTGACAATTGTAGAATATGCTGATGTATTTTTAAATTCTAAATATTATTGCTATCCCTCCGGCTAGGGGGCTGAAACTTACCACACTATATCTTTGGGTCAAGCTCTACTAGAAAATGTGAAAAATCCCAGATGGCCGCCATGATGACGTTACAGTGACGCCTTAACACCCTATCGCAATGCCTTAACGCATTGTCAACCGTCAAATCACACACACATGCTTTGACCATTGACCCTTTACCCTTGCCGAAAGTCATCGCACGCCTGCACACGCACCTGGTGGTACATCCTGTACCCTATAGCTCGTAGGGCACAGGGTACACTAGGGTGGGGGTGTACCACAAGCTGTGTGCGATGGCGTCACTTCCGGCGATGACGTCATTTCCGTCGATGATGTCATTTGGAAGAGGATACGGCACTACCGCCCAGTGAGCGGACTTGCGGGCGATAACACCAATTTCGATGATGACGTCACTTCAGGTGATGACGTCACTTCAGGTGATGACGTCAAATTCACCAAGGGTCAAGGGTCAATGACCAAAGCATGTGTGTGTGATTGGACGGTTGAAAATGCGTTAATGATAGTGCGTTTGATACGTGCGTTAAGGCATTAAGATAGGACGTTAAGGCGTTGATACGGGCGTTAAGGCGTTAAGATAGGGCGTTAAGGCGTAACGACAGGCGTTGACAGGCGTCACTGCTTTTCGATGAATTAGTGCCAATTTCATGGCATATCTAGATCCTCCAGAGCTTCTGGGCTATTTCATCAGGGTGTTGAAGTGTTAAGCTAGGCATTGGTGGGCGTCGTTAAGGCTTTGCGAGGGGATTCCCCTTCTCTCGCTGGATATATTGCTATGCATATAAACTTGAAGTGCTTTGGACATAATCAGTCTCTACGAAACTCACCTTTCTGTACTACTCCTCAGTGCGTACACGCGTATCATCCCCAGTCTGTTTCTACTCAATAAGAACTTCAATAGTATACCACCCACGCCATCTCATTCAAATGCACACCACCACCACCACATAAACACAGACACACACACACAAACGTACACCACCACACATCACCACTCACTCACTCACTCACTCACTCACCCACACACACAGGGAATTCTACCAGGTAGTCATGTCGTCGAACAAGGCCCTCATCTCCCCAAACGTGCACATTCGCACCTCCGAAACCGCCTTTTCTGTACTACTCCCAGTGCGCATGCGCGTATCACCACCAGTCTGATTCTACCCGATAAGAGCTTCAATAGGATACCTTCCATTCCCCATATGGACCACGTATGCTAGGACGTTAAGGTCTTAGGATAAGGCGTTAAGATAGGGCGTCAAGGCGTCAAGGCGTTAAGATAGTACTTTAAGGCGTTACTGTATAACACTCCACGCAGTCAGTATGTCGGCACCTCTTCCCACTTCCCTTATATGTGTTGTAATATGGCAAATACACTGGGTTTCTGCTTTCTTTTCTACTAAGGGGCAACTGAATTACTTCCAATGATGTGGTGTCGGAAATTGAGAGACTACACAATCTCAAAAACGTTCCCATTTCTACGACTCACCAGGTGTAAAGTCTGTTTTCCACTTTTTATTTCGGAGAAAACATGCACCCACTATCTCATCCTGCACCTCTCGCTGGGCCACGATCCGCTGAGAATCGATATCAGTCCCTCTAGACCTAATTGATATGGGTTTTTCCATATTTTAGGGCTTAAGTCCGTGTTTTCGGATTTTTCTGGGGAAAGTGTTACATGGCATGCCATGAGTTGATCGGCCTGGGGAAGCGCTCCACATGGATGCCCCATACAACTCCTTACCCCCATCATTGACCCACATCGACCCCAAAACGTCCATTCAAATCCCCCTTTTTCCAAAATTCCCTGCCTGCGCATGCGCACCATTACGCTACTTTCACTCCACACCAGCCCAGCCAGACGCTCCTCTACCAGTGCTTCAAACTGATCCATCTCGACCCCAAAACGTCCACCTCCGATCTGCCTATGCACGACACATGCGCAGTCAGACCTTTTCAGCGAAATTCACCCCATGGCCACGAGACCCCTCCCATCGTGTTCTATAGCTCGAGACAGAGAAAACAAGGTGCCACACCCCATACCGCAAATGACCATGAGTGGGTTGTCCATTAGATGTAACTGAAGCGTACGGTGTTATTTAGGGACAGATAACTCTTGCTGGGCCGTCACGTGACCGGAAGTGACCTTTGACCCGGAAGTGGCCTTTGACCCGGAAGTGGCATTTGACCCGGAAATGATCTTTAACCCAGATGGGACGTCACCGGAAGTGACGTCATCCGTGACGTCATAGTGACATCACGGCACCAGCCTCACGCCTCGGCCTCATTTTTGCGGCAGAATTTCACCTTTATATACTACTAATGTGATTTACCACTGTTTGTTTATAGCACTGCTTTTCTTATTTGTTTCTGTAATATTTACATTTGCTCGGCCTGTAAGGAGTGTATATATTGCAAATAAATTATATTCTATTCTATTCCATTCTATTCAACCTACACTATCTTTGTTCCACTGACGTGAGACATGACACAAGCGATGCGTTTCTGAGGTGAAAGAGTACTTTTGTATAAGTCTACCCATGGAGCTATAAATCCGATTTATAGCTCCATGGTCTAACATACTTCTCCTGTGTTGTGAAATGTAACTGGGGACGCAATGCATTCATGTACCGGGTATGTATAGGATCTGGGATAAAGTATTAGATAGATTTCTGGTCAACTTTTTCCATTATACAGCAGTTTCATAGGTACAGGTAGATCAAGTTTATACCATTAGAAAGCTAGTAATCTAAAGATGAAGAATATATAAAAATAAAATAGTTATAACGACTTTGTATACTGGTACCGGAACTGAAAATTTTAAAAAGTGTTGAACACGGCATATCCGCGAATCCTATTAATCACCTGACCAGTACTTCCGGAGTACCGCTACGGGTACAAGAAAAGAATGAATGTTTTTTCTTCTTTTTTTCATAAAATAATCAAAACCAAAAGCTCACACGCATTGATGTGCAGTCAAATATCTTTGTATTCATTACGTTTGATAAATATTCTTTGATTGGTACATCTACGCTTGTGATATGATGCTTCAGTTTTGGACTGAGTGGAATCTTTTAAATCATAATAATACTTTATTTCCATATATGATGCATACAGAAATTATTAAGACATGGGACATGTACAATACTATGGCATTAGACATAAAACAAACATTACACAAGTAAAACCTATACTAGGCTTACAGACACCTGTGCTATGACATAAAACAGGTAGGGCAAACCTATGACATAAAAACAGATAAAACAAACACTACGACATGTAAAATAGACACTATGATATAAAAATCTATAAAATCATGCAGATTTCATTGCTATTAGACATGGGGATACCGGTGCAAAACAAAATGCGTGCAAAAACAAAAAACATCAGTTATCCCCCTTGATGTGACAGGTGCCAGAATTGTCTCCCCATGATTGTGATTGCAGGAGCGGAGAAGTCAGACGGCATCACATCATCCGGCTTGCAGAAAGATGTTCTCTAAACTTGGATAGCAGTGGCCAACTTTGCATTTACGGACACTGACAGAGAAAAAGTGTAATCGAATCACAAGGACTTCTCGCTCAGCCCAGCCATAAAGAACGAAATACATGTAATGATATTCTCCAGGGATCTGCTTGAACAGTCTGTTGTTGTTGTTGTTAGGCCCCATAAAAAAATGCCTTGTTTCCCATCACTGATTTTCAAAAAGTCGGACGGGCGGTCCTTTTTTATTTTTTATTTTCGGAAGGACATGGGAATGGTTCAGTTCATTAAAGAATCCACTGATATTAAGATAGTGATTGTCTAGTTGGGTCCGAAAATGGTAGGCCTATATATACGATTAATTTTAAAGTATCATTTTGTACACGGTCTCGTTATAGAGATTGAATACATTGGATAAATCGACAGAAATCCCATGGCGTTTGTATTTCCATTCTCACCTCCTGCAAGGTGCTATATGTCAGGTCATCTCATTCTGATTTCGTAGCAGCAAACTCTCCATTCCTATGCAGGTAGACAGAACTCAGAAGATGGCATATTGATAAAATCTGGAATCAGTGTGATTTGAAAGACAAAACTGTGGGTGTTTTATTCCAGCAGGAAGCAATAAGCTGAGCTATTCTCGCGAAATGGAGAACATGACGATCATGAATTGACGATCATAAATATGACCTTAAGGCAGTCATACCACAAAGTCCACTATAACTATATCACGGAGGAATAGAACAATGTAAGATCTTCAACGGAAAATAAATATCAACTATACATTTATACCGTGAAAATGCTGCAGAGGTTGTGTTCCTGTATCACTACAAAACATTTATATATGACTAGAAATTTATACAAAAACAGAACGAAATGATATTACAATCATAAATTGCAAACAGTGCGACAATATCACAGACATGTCGCCTTGATTACAGCAAATATACTTGTCATTGAAAGACCTTCAACGAGGTCCAATTACAGATCAAAAAGTAACAGAATTATTATCACAGTCTTGGAAAGGACGAATAGATAAACATCTTTAGTATCTCCACACGCAAAACAGTCAAGTAAGAAGTCTCGATCCAGGATAGTGACATCCAATGGTGCACAGAAGAAACATCAAGTTGCTGGCAAGGCGCCGGTAATCACACAAGGCGTATAAAATCTTGACATCACCCCAGCTCCTATGCCTCAACAAGCATTCGTAGCGCGCCACAACAGTCGCTGGTGCAAACCAGTCAGTTCAGCCTCATTTTCATACCAAAAGAAACACCAACAAGGCAGGTGAGAGAAAATAGAAAATAAGAAATAAATCAGGGGCGGGCGGAAAAATCGGGGCGGGCGGTGATGGGAAACAAGGCATTTTTTTATGGGGCCTTAGTGTGTTGACTGAAATTCATGTCATTTTCTTCATATTAAGGTTCTTCATTTAATATAGATTCCAAAATATCGAATATAAATCGAGGGGTCCCACACGATTTTTCAATATTTTTACATTGCAATGTTTAGACAGTTAGCTAATTTTCAATTTCACTAATACTTTAAAACCAGTTCGGGAAATTGCAGAATTCGGGAACTTTATCGAATTCAAGAATGATTTCCGAATTCAGGAACATCAAACATTCAGCAACATTCCTAATTTGGGAACTCACTTATAAACATGGAGGATTTAGGACTGAAGGAACATTTTCTCACTCACAGCAAGAACGACAGCTAAAATTTTGAAATCACATCATGGAATTTCAAGAGAAATGTTGTTACTCACTGCAGAGCTTGTTTTTCCACTGGAATCCGGGAGTCCGATTCTCGTCAGCTTTCCCGCAAAATAATTTGCGGGAATCCAACAGATTCTCGTAAAATTTTAGCAATCTGTATAGAAATGATAGCATTGGATTCCCGTGGATTCTCGTAGAGCTGGGTTGCGAGAATCTATTTGGATTTCCGTGAATTGTGACAAAAAACAAGGCCTGCATTGATAGAAAAATTGTAATGTTGTTCATTGAAAAGAAGTGCCAGAATGTTTTTAGTTGAAAAGTGGCCAAAGTTTCAGAATTCTGGAGGAAATAGGACAAAGACACATTTTCTCACTTTCTGAAAAAACAACAGGTAGAATTTTGAAATCACAGGATGGAATCCAAGAGAATGAAAGTTGTCACCTATTGATAGAAAAATTATAGTGCCTTTCATTGAGAAGAAGCGCCTATTACGTTTTAGTAGAAAAAGTGACCCAGAGTTCCCGAATTTGTAACATTGTACAATTCCAGCCTACTGTTCCCGAATTCGGCAACATTCTCGAACAACGCCTCCCAGCTATTTCTGACAGCACTGAACTGGGAGTACTCCTTGTTGTCCTGCACAATGTGGCTCACTGGTAAATTGCAGTGTAGGGATACAATGTTAGCAGTAAATAATGACTGCTCCGTTAACTGTATGACTATGGGGTTTTTCTCGGCGGGTGAAATAATGGGACTGTATTTTGAATATAACATTTTAATGGTGCAAGGATATCCATAAGAGCTCAAATTTATATTTTAAGCAAAATTTCCTCCAATAATGGACTAAAACTGGTCAAAATAATGAAATTCAAATACCTATGGGTTACACAGATTGGAAAAAATAAAGAGTAGCCCCTGTGCACCTCTGGGCATCGAAACTTGGAAAGTTCAGTTGGAAACAATGAAGAAATGATAGAGGAATAATCTTAACAGGTTCTTTTTTATTCCATGGCAGTCTTTGGTCCAGGGATGAGTAGGGTAATGAATGCAGTAAAATTGGCTGCTAACTGGTCACACTAGGCTATGTAATCATGTCATCCATACTCAAAATATGATAAAATATAAAAACAAAGATATGAGCTAAGCTTGTGTAGAGCAATATTGAAACATATTTCCAAGAAATGCTTCTCCTACATGATGTATGTCAAAAGGATATAAGAAAGCAACAAATTTTATGAATTTTAGCTACCGGTAACCAAATATTTAGCATTTACAGTATGATGGAAATTTTTTTCAAAATTTGTGTGTTTGAATTCTCCAGAAGTATTTTGGGGTTGAAAAATCATCATACTGGTCAGACATTTCAGATGGTCGGTAACCCAAAGCCATTACATGAAGTGCAGTGACTGTAGTCTGTTCAGGAATCTATTCTGGGATTTGAGAGACCGAGTATGTGCATAATGATTGGGATCTAGATTCTGCATTTACATGCTTCCCACTTCTTTTCTCCAGTTTTGGAAACATATATGCATAGTAACTTCAGTAGGCCTGGCAAGACCGTGAAACCCTGTCTATGACTGCACATACTTTCTCATCAACGATTACACAGAAACACTTTTTTTGCAAAGAATGATGGTCTGGGACTACCCATTTGTTTCAAATCCAGAATCTTGGGTAGATTTACTGCATGCTTTTATCTTATGGTTTCATACTCAGCTGGCTTGAGTTTCTGAAAGCAGGAAATTTGGTCCATAGGTGTTCTGTTATGAAGCTGAAGGTGGCTGTGAATGTTACGGTACTCAAGTGTTTTTCTCTCTGAAATTTAACCCATGCCATTTTATAATTGGATTGGATTTACATGTACTTGAGCACTGCATTGTGGTGCGATGGGCCCTGGTCAAACAAAGCGTTACATATCCCATATTTGAGATGATCATTTTGATCGAGGAGCAGGGTGCGAAATAGCCCTTTGCCCGGTTGCCCAGGGCAACCTAAATTTTCTTTGGGCAACCAAATTCTGCCCGAATTACAATGCAATTGGGTGTGATGGTTGCCCGTGTTTGCCGATGGGCAACTAGAATTTGTTTGTCTATTTCATACCCTGAGGAGACCGAGCTATTGGGTTTAAGTTCAAAAGAAGGGAGGTAACCCAATCCAGTGATAGTGGTGAACAGTATGTGAAAGGGTAGCCTCCCCTATATCAAAAGTACAGTTGTCAGGAAAACGAGTATTGTCCATATAGTTGTAAGGGTTGTCTCCCTTAGACTATTGTGGTGTGTCTTGGCAATAATTACAGCTTCAATACATAATACTCATATGATTTACTAAAATAATTAAGTTTAACTGCTTTATGCATAACATCTGTTATTAGTTTTCAAACATCTGTACTGTCAGCTTTGGGGCCTACGTATAATTATCTAGAAATATGCCAAGGATATTCATTTAAATACTGTAAGACGGACATGTGAAATCTGAGATTAATATGTACATGTAGGTATTCGAAATGCGACCCATCTCCGTGATCTATGGTCTTGTCTCGCTATTCAGCAGGGACAAATCGATATGTGCTATAAAGCTGAGAGGATTGCCGGCTGTGTAAGCTGCAGTTTTCATATGCCTCCTGGAAACTGCTGGAATTTGAATTCCATCCTGAAAAGTGATCAAAAGTGCTTAATAATTATGTTTATGTCCTGGAAACTCACGGAATGCCAATATCTCTTTCCTAACAACAGTCCTCCTCCCCACAGCGCATGCTCCATTTCACAGGCTCATTTATCATCCCTGCCTCCAATAGCGGAAGATAACCTTTACTATGTTGCTATGACATATAGGGGAAAACCCACATACACATGGTTCAGTTTGAATCCGGTGAACAACTCCTTCAGTTTTGCACATGAGCGAACTTATTTTCCATATGCTCTGTCCAGATAAACCAGGAAAATAATTTCCAGATAATTCTTTTTAACGCTAGGTCAACAGAGGTATTATGCAGACTTGAAAAGTAATCGAAATGTTCGGCAAACATCTATTTTACTATATATTATGTCGCATCCGGCGATGTGTGCATGGCCCGGAATCCAGTCCAAAAATCTGACTGGTGGCTGGGGTATTATTAGATCCCCAATGAGGTGGTTGAACAACAGTATGTTCATAATCATGTCAACAGTTGTGTATAACAGTGCTGGAAAATGACCTATCTGCTTGAAAACTCCTGGAGGTTTTAGTGAATGAAAGTGTATGAACTCTGAAACTGGCTGATGCTGGGAAAACTATTACTACAGGTGCTAGTATATTTTCAGTGACCCTTCAGGCAAGTCTGTCAAAAAGGCATGATGTAACTTTACAAGTGACAAATGGAATACATCATTTAAACAACAGGAAATCAAAATAGAGCATGGAGAAAAAAAAATCTTCCAAAACAAATGATCCAAAAAAGTTTTTTTGACCAAATAATCATACAAGAATTATGAGATTCATTCAGAAACCGGGATATTTTGCACTTTCGAAGAATTTCATGAGAACTTAATTAGAAAAACAAAGATGTAACAATTTAAAGTGTCTTGTAAATAACATGCCTGCACATTTTGTAAACATTAGCATAGATATACATGTACTTTAACAAATGAGATAAATGAGATGTTTGATCACAAGAGAGGGGGAAAATTAGAGTATATCTGCTGCCACTGCCCAGACACTTGAAAGATGCCGCCAGGTTCATGGTAGAAAACTTGTATATACAATACAAATCTTGTATATTTTCGATGAAAATTTGTCACCAGTTTATTCTATTAGTTTATTATCTGTATGTTCAGTTGTGGATTTCTGTAGAAGAACATCTATAAATCAGGTGAATTCTGGAATTTGTTTGAGACTAAAATTAAGCGAACAATGGTGGTCAAATAATTCTCGCAGAAACTCGCCAGGTGAACAGGTGAACATTGAGTGCCAGGCATACATTCAGAATTAGCTCCTCTGATCTTGGGCCTCATTTAGTTTTCCTACACAATACATGTAGTCTCAGGTGGAATCTTCTCTACATATGCTTCTTCTTGGTCTTGCATGTATGAGACAAGTTGATCTGCCATGTTAGTTTCAGATAATAGGGATCTTAAATTCTCATTTCAAGAAAAATTTGACAACAGTCCACAATAGGATTGGTACAATGGTGTTGGCCAGAGACCCGTCCACTTGTTCAAACATGAAAAGACAAAAATTAACAAATTTAACATGGGAGAGATAGGTATAATAACAGGGAAGTACTGTCCAAATCTTTCAACATGTGACATTTCAGGCCCGTAGGCTGGGGCGACGCATTCCCCCGCAGAGCAGACCAAGTTCCGCTGTCGGGGGAAAAAAAAAATAAAATTCAGAGTGCACGGAAGGACCCGCACCCAAGGCCCTTGGATGCGGCCGCCAGCTCGCAACAAATTATAGATAATATTGACCTGAATAAAAATAGATCTAGAGTTGATATCTGGTGTATCGCGTTATGTTGTTTCGCCTCTGACCTCTAGTCCGAGTCCGGTACCTCACTTCGTTCTGCAATTTGGAATCCAGCTCCCATTACGTGTTCAATAGATAGTCCAGTTACGCTACAATCCTCACAGCTCGTTGGAAACAATTATTCAGGTTCCTTTGATCAATTACGCAATTTAATATTCAGTGATTAGCGTAAAAATATTGCTATTAACGCAATTTAATGTTCAGTGATTAGCGTGAAAAGCTACAAGAATGTGAAAGGGGAAGGGGGAGTGGGCGTACAGCAAAAACCTCAGTATGTTAGGCGAGATAAAAAAAATAGAGGGAGTGTTGGGGGGGGAATCATAAGAAAATGGTCCACTATATAAGCAGAAAAAAATGAGGAGGGAGGGGGCAGGGGTGTCTCGTGGCAGTGTGATGGCTAAGAATATCCCGGGCAAGTGTCTGATCCTTTTATTAAGTGAAGAGTGTCCGGCTCCTATCTTCTAACACAGCTAGGACACTCTTCTCCAGATATCTCCAGAGGTAGGACACTCTTCACTCAATAAAAAGATAGGAAACGGGACACTTATCCCCGGACACTCTTAGCCACCACACCGGAGTGAGGAGTTAATTATAATAATCTTGATCAAAGGGGGTTTCCTATGATTGAATATTAGCCATCTCCCAGTCGACAAGATTATCCTTCACACAACGAGTCGATTATAGTCATATACTGAATTTATCAGTCGAAAAAATGCAGTTGGCGGATGTCAAAAATATGCTGTCAAAATGCACCAGAACGCACCATATGGCATCTAAATTTTCAAAAATTTTAAGGGGGGGCATGCCCCCGGACCCCCCTAGCGGGGCTTCGCGCCTGCGGCACTCGCATTAGGAGTTCCGCAATATTCTCTACCGAACCCAACCCCCCCGTTGCCAAACCAGCCTACGGGCTTGCATTTGGACAGGCAAAATTTTATATCCTGGCAGGTTATCCAGGCCGTTATTGAGCTCATTACAACAGGTTTGGGCACCATGAATTTGGGCGCCCAAACGAAGAAAAAAAAATACGAAAGAAGAATTTTTTTCTTTTTTTTTAGCAAATCTGAACAGACTGAAACCATTACTAATGCAAGTACTGTTGCGAAATATTAAGTTATCAGGCTATATTTAGACCATTTAATACTCCCACAGCTTCCATGGGCTTCGACAGTCCCACATCGCAGCCTATTTCACTATAACTTATAACACTCTGCACCATGTATGGGTGCCCAAACTAAAAGTCTAGATCAGGCCCTGCCTGGCTAACATGATTGGTATGGTCAGGCCTCCCAGTTGTCCTACTTTTCCTTCTTTTTGAGAAATTGTCCTATTTGTCCTACTTTTACTTTTTGAACATTTGTCCTACTTTTTTTTATCAACATCAACTGTTAAATATACAGTTATGTAGAATACGGCTACAGCAGATAAAAGGTCTGAAAGGGTGTGGCACCCCTTGCCTCTGGAGCTATTAGTAGGGCACATTTTCGATTTGATGAAATATTTTGATATTAATAGGTTAGCTATTCCATCTTCCCTTACTGCTTTTAGGTGTAGTTTAGGTGTACACATAATCTTCCTGTAGGTGTACACCTAAACTACACCTAGTGAATTAGCACGCCTGCAAGTGCCTCCTGTCTTTCCTATATTTTTTAGTCATTCGTATATTTTCCTATATTTTACTCAAAACCTCCTATATTTCCTATATTTTGACTTTTTCTCATGAAAACTTTCACCAACATGACCAATGCTCTGAAAAGAATCAATTTGTCATGAGGAAATACATTTCAGAATTTTGTTTTGCCTCGCTGATCTCGGCAAGTAGGGACACATTTCAATCTCTTTTTGTTGAACCAAGCAACAGAACAGGTATCCTGAGAAGCACCACCACTATGACCACATTCAGTGGAACTAATTTGATTGATCACCTGAAAACTACAAAGTTTGGAACATACAATGTAGTAGTGACCTGTCTCACACTCCTTTATTTCCTATATTTTCCTATATTTTATAAAGAAAATTCCAATATTTCTCCTATATTTTGGCAAATTTCCTCCTATATTTTCACTGTAAGCCACTTGCAGGCCTGAATTAGGTGTAGTGTAGCTGTAGATTGGGTGTAGTTGAGGAGTATCCAAATATGTAAATTAGTTTAGGTGTACCTCATACACCTCAACTACACCTAAAGTACACCTAATCTACACCTAAGTGTAGGTGTACACCTGAAGTCTGTAAGGTTAATGCAATAAGGAAATTCTACTTGAACCATATTTTCATGTATTGCTTTTTACCCCTCAGCCCATAGGGCTGTGGGGTCTTGTCGTTGCCATGTACGTACGTCCGTCCGTCCGTCCTAGCGTCCGTCCGTCCGTCAACATGTTCTTGTCCGCTGAATATCTGCTGATCTATAAAGTCAGACCTGACCAAACTTTGTTGAGAGCTTCCTGAATGTTGACTGATGAAATGATTAGATTTTCAGATGGCTATGATGATTTCATGATTTTTAATTTTTTTTATTATTATTTATTGATGGCTCAGCTTTTGCACTGTTATCTATGCCCATCAACATGTTCTTGTCCACTGAATATCTGCAGATCTATCAAGTCGGGCCTAACATGATTTTTAAAATTTTTTATATTATTATTTATTGATGGCTTAGCATTTGCACTGTTATCTATGCCCATCGGGAACCCTTGGTTGCATGTTTCATTGTGAATTTTAAAGGTTCCCTGATACAAGAAAGCCTGGTCCATTCAAGATTCTCATTGAATGAAGGACAACATTTTTCTTTAATTTTGCTATTAAATCATTCTATTCTACATCATATGATTTATCCTAAAACTTTTGCATGAACTATATTTATGTCCACACATTTAACTGGTACAACATAATGCTTCAATTTTTGTCACCAAACATGTTACTGTACCTTGGAAATTATTTAAAATGAGTGATTAGGAGAGCCCATTTTTAGCCTGACTCTGGGCAATTTTGAACCAGTTTGCATACCTGGAGCTTATGCCCCCCCCCCCCAAATAATGATAATGGTGGGCCTGTGTCAATCAGTGTGTTTACTTGTTATCACACTTGTGCAATGCATAAATTGCCACTGATAAAGCTACACTTTCTTGCATGCTGTAATCCCAGCACATCACTCACGTGAAACCGAAGTCTGTTATATACGGTATCCAGGGATTTTTTGCATGTTCCGATCCCAAACTCCCAGTTCCTTTTCGTAATTCATTATTGAGGGTCCAATTTTTTAAGTGAATTTCGGCGCAAAGAGCCTGTGATCAATCACAAAACAGAGGTTTATTAACATGAAATTCAATATACCAGCTATGCAATCGGATCGATATTGAGGCTCCCAGAAGCTTTTTCTAGGAGTATTTCCTTCAGAAATCCTTTCAAATTGAACAACAACAACACTTTCGTTTTTTGTTTCATTTGAGTTTTGGGCGCCCATAAGTTTTCCGAAACTAAATTGGCTCTAGATGCAGCCCTGATCCTACTTGACTAAAAAAAACAGGCTGAGGGGTCCACGCACCTTTTAGGTGCTTGCCTGCAATTCATGTTATACCTACCAAGAGATCAGGGAATAAACAAGGATGCCTCGAGAGACTAAGTTTAGCCCCGACTGGTTTAAGCTGAAAGACAATAATGACCATGTGATAGGCCATTGGTGTTCGCAGAGGAACGAACACACTGCGTGGTACAATATGTGCCAAAAAAACTATCGACGTGAAGAACAGAGGAAAGGACCAGTTGTTTCATCGTGTTGCTGCTCGGAAGCATAAAGAAGTGGCAATGGCTTCCCTGTTTATTTACATGTTTATTGTTGACCCAAAGTATCACATGGATGGATTGTTTATATTTTAACTCTCCTACTTTTTTTTGGCAAATGTCCTACTTTTTTGGAGGGGCCTGCTGGGAGGCCTGTATGGTACACACAATATTACTACACACAATGTTAGTGACCTCCATGACTTTCCGGCTCACAAGTTTACATTGTGACAACAAGGTTACAACAGTTACACTGTGCATTTGTTGTTACAACGTTGTGATTATTACTTTTTGATGTGATTCTGTAGACACCCAGGAATGTTGCTACAATGTTCCAATATTGACCATTGTACAAAGTTCTCATTTAACAGTGCCTCATCAGTATGTGTCCACCTTATGGAGACTTGTCGATCTAAGGGGGAAGGGGGTTCTTACAGTGCCTAAGGATGTGTCCACATAATAGACATTGTCGGTCTAATGGGGGTTGTGGAATCGAACAGTGCCTGGGTGTGTCCACATTATGGACATTGTCAACACTGCCTCAAGATGTGTCCACATTATGGACATTGTCAGTCTATGAGGGGCAATCAAATAGTGCCTCTGGACGTGTCCACATTATGGACATTGTAAGTTTACTGGGGAAGGGTGAATTTGAACCCTTTCACTGTTTAACCTGGGTTCTCCTGCCATGTCGCGGCCTTTACAAGAATACTGTACACTTAGACGTGTCGTCCATGCTTTGATGTCAAAATAATAGGAAATGCCATTTGCGGATGCGCCGGTAACGACGGAATTACCTTCTGTTTGATCAGCATGTCTCTCAATGCATAGAATTACGCCCGCCGACGTAACGTCACTGTCACAGAACGACTGCGAACTTGGACGTACACTGCACGTCATGAACACAATGAGGAGAGAAAGCAGTGACGTGCACTGCACGTCATCAACATTGAAAAGGTTAAAGTGCCTCAGCACATCCACATCATTGTCAGTCTAATGGGAGAGTGGGGATCTTAGAGCCTCGAGATGTGTCCACATTTATGGACATTGTCAGTTTAATGAGGGAGGGGGAATCCTACAGTGCATCAGGATGTCTGCACATTTTGGACATATCTATGTAATGACTGGTGATCTTGCAGTGTCTCAGAATATCTCCACATTATGGGAATTGTCTGGCTAATGCCAGTTGAGCTAACATCAGGATGTGTCCACATTATGAGCATTGTCTGTCTGGGGTAGAGCAGGTTTGGCACTAATTTTCACTAGTACTTGTCTTCACAAGGGAGTATTACACTTAGCAGTCCAAATAAGTGATATGAATCTACTTTTACAGACTTTCAAAATTGTAAGAGGGATCTATGCTGTGATTGGCAAATGGCTTGCATTACAATGAGCACCCTCATTGGTCAACAATTGGCATGAAAACAAACCAACCTGAAGTGCTTGATCACAGCCCCAGTCTGATTGGAGCAAGAGCCTTCATGTATAACAAGAACACCGCTGACCACTGGAGGTAAGGATTTTAGAAAGCCGCTAACTGAGATATTGAAGGAAAACATGATTTAGGAAGACCGCTGAATAAGAAAGCCAAAGGTGAAATTTAAGAAGACTGCATTTGTCGCTATAGATCTTAGGCAGTCAGTATTACTTATACAGGCTGTCACAATTGTAAGAGCAGTGATTATTGGCTAATATATCAAGCCCACAACATACCACTCATACAATCCCATACCACTCATACACATAGCCTGTGTAATGGGAGGTGATCAAACTGACTCATACACATAGCCTGTGTAATGAACAGTGCCTCAGGAAGTGTCCACATTATGTACTGTTTCAGTCTAATAGGGCAGGGGGCTCAAACAGTGCCTCATGATGTGTCCATAGTATGGACATAGTCTGTCTAATGGGGGAGGGTTTATTGACTAGTACCTCAGGATATGTCCACATTACGGACATTGTCAGTCTAATGAGAGAGGGGTTATTGAACAGTACCTCAGGATGTGTCCACATCATGGACATAAACAGTGCCTCAGGATGTGTCCACATTATTGACATTGTCAGTCTAATGGAGGAGGGGAATCAAAGTGCCTCAGGATGTGTCCACATTATTGACATTGTCAGTCTAATGGAGGAGGGGAATCAAAGTGCCTCAGGATGTGTCCACATTATTGACATTGTCAGTCTAATGGAGGAGGGGAATCAAAGTTCCTCAGGATGTGTCCACATTATTGACATTGTCAGTCTAATGGAGGAGGGGAATCAAGTGCCTCAGGATGTGTCCACATTATTGACATTGTCAGTCTAATGGAGGAAGGGGAATCAAAGTGCCTCAGGATGTGTCCACATGAGGCTATGTTTATAGTGGGTCAGTTTGATCACCTCTCATTACACAGGATATGTGAATAATGAGACAGTTTAATCGTGTCCCATTACACAAGCTATGTTTATAATGAGTCAGTTCGATCACCTCACATTACACAAGCTATGTTTATAATGAGTCAGTTCGATCACCTCCCATTACACAGGCTATGTGTATGATGAGTCAGTTTGATCACCTCCCATTACACAAGCTATGTTTATAATGAGTCAGTTCGATCACCTCGCATTACACAGGCTATGTGTACAATGAGTCAGTTTGATCACCTCACATTACACAAGCTATGTTTATAATGAGTCAGTTCGATCACCTCACATTACACAGGCTATGTGTACAATGAGTCAGTTCGATCACCTCGCATTACACAGGCTATGTGTACAATGAGTCAGTTTGATCACCTCCCATTACACAGGCTATGTGTATGATGAGTCGGTTTGATCACCTCCCATTACACAGGCTATGTGTATAAGGAGTCAGTTTGATCATCTCCCACTACACAGGCTATGTGAATAATCAGTCAGTTTGAGCATGTCCCATTACAACAGGCTATGTGTTTAATTAGTCACTTTGATCACCTCTCATTACACAGGTTAAGTTTATAATGAATCAGTTTGATCACCTCCCATGAGGTATAATGAGTCCATTTGATCTCCTCCCATTACACAGGCTGGTTTATAATGGGTCAGTTTGATCTCCTCCCATTACACAGGCTGGTTTATAATGGGTCAGTTTGATCTCCTCCCATTACACAGGCTGGTTTATAATGGGTCACTTTGATCTCCTCCCATTACACAGGCTGGTGTATAATGGGTCAGTTTGATCACCTCTCGTTACACAGGCTGGTTTATAATGGGTCAGTTTGATCTCGTCCCATTACACAGGCTGGTTTATAATGGCTCGGTTTGATCTCCTCCCATTACACAGGCTGGTTTATAATGGGTCAGTTTGATCTCCTCCCATTACACAGGCTGGTTTATAATGGGTCAGTTTGATCTCCTCCCATTACACAGGCTGGTTTATAATGGGTCAGTTTGATCTCCTCCCATTACACAGGCTGGTTTATAATGGGTCAGTTTGATCTCCTCCCATTACACAGGCTGGTTTATAATGGGTCAGTTTGATCTCCTCCCATTACACAGGCTGGTTTATAATGGGTCAGTTTGATCTCTCCCATTACACAGGCTGGTTTATAATGAGTCCATTTGATCTCCTCCCATTACACAGGCTGGTTTATAATGGGTCAGTTTGATCTCCTCCCATTACACAGGCTGGTTTATAATGGGTCAGTTTGATCTCCTCCCATTACACAGGCTGGTTTATAATGGGTCACTTTGATCTCCTCCCATTACACAGGCTGGTGTATAATGGGTCAGTTTGATCACCTCTCGTTACACAGGCTGGTTTATAATGGGTCAGTTTGATCTCGTCCCATTACACAGGCTGGTTTATAATGGCTCGGTTTGATCTCCTCCCATTACACAGGCTGGTTTATAATGGGTCAGTTTGATCTCCTCCCATTACACAGGCTGGTTTATAATGGGTCAGTTTGATCTCCTCCCATTACACAGGCTGGTTTATAATGGGTCAGTTTGATCTCCTCCCATTACACAGGCAATGTTTATAATGGCTCAGTTTGATCACCTCCAATTACACAGGCTATCTTTATAATGAGTCAGTTTAATTGCATCCCATTACACAGGCTTTGTTTATAATGAGTCAGTTAAGTTTGATCACCTCCCATTACACAGGCAATATTGAGGACCTTTCCAGAGGCAATGTTAGGGAGCCTTCCACTACACAGACAATGTCCCCAATTTGAGCACATCCTGATCTTCTCTAGCCAAGCCCACCACATCGCATATAATCTCACTATGTGGCCTTGGCAGGTTTCGCTGGTGAAGTTGGATGGGCAAAGAATGATAATGTGGGGCAAAACACCCTATCTTGATGGTTAGCTTGTCTCAATAGGTAATTTAGGCAAGGAAGATAATCCTTGATACAAACATGATAGTTGTTTAGTGGCAGAAAGTACACTGCTGCATGAAATACACTAAATATGGTGACTGTTATGTGGACAATTTCGTTAAGAAATTTCCTCAACTTCAATCATGCCTTGGTATAGAGTCTCACCAGATTACAAAAAATTTGTAATAACTTTGGAAAAAAATATTTACGCGAGCTGACATTAACATCACTTTCTCTAGAAAACCTTACCTTAGGTGATCAGACGGACTCATAACGATAGCCTGTGTAATGGGAGGTGATCAAACTGACCCATTATAAACATTGTCTGTGTAATGGGAGGTGATCAAACTGACCCAATTATAAACCAGCCTTTGTAATGGGAGATCAAACTTGCTCATTATACACATAACCTGTTTAATGGGAGGTGATCAGTCTGGCTCATACACATAGCCTGTATAATGGGAGGTGATCAAACTAATTCATTATACACATAGCCTGTGTAATGAGAGGTGATTAAACTGACCCATAATGAACATAGCCTGTGTAATGGGAGGTGATCAAACTGACTCATTATACACATAACCTGTGTAATGGAGGTGATCAAGTTGACCCATTATAAACATAGCCTGTGTAATGGGAGGTGATCAAACTGGCCCATTATAAACATTGTCTGTGTAATGAGAGGTGATTAAACTGACTCATTATACACATAGCCAGGCCTGTTTAATTAGAGGTGATCAAGCTGATCTATTATAAGCATTGCCTGTGTAATGGGAGGTGATCAAATTGACTCATACACATAGCCTGTGTAATGGGAGGTGATCAAACTGACTCATTATACACATAGCCAGGCCTGTTTAATTAGAGGTGATCAAGCTGATCTATTATAAGCATTGCCTGTGTAATTGGAGGTGATCAAATTGACTCATACACATAACCTGTTTAATGGGAGGTGATCAAACTGACTCATTATAGCCTGTGTAATGGAAGGTGATCAAACTGACTCATTATACCCATTGCCTGTGTAATGAGAGGTGATAAAACTGACCCACTATAAACATAGCCTGTGTAATGGAAGGTGATCAAACTGACTCATTATACACATAGCCAGGCCTGTGTAATTAGAAGTGATCAAGCTGACCCATTATCAGCATTGCTTGTGTAATGGGAGTGATCAAACTGACTCACACACATAACCTGTTTAATGGGAGGTGATCAAACTGACTCATACACATAGCCTGTGTAATAGAAGGGGATCAAACTGACTCCTACACATAGCCTGTGTAATGGGAGGTGATCAAATGGACTCATCATACACATAGCCTGTGTAATGGGAGGTGATCAAATGGAATCATTATACACATAGCCTGTGTAATGGGAGGTGATCAAACTGACTCATACACATAGCCTGTGTAATAGAAGGGGATCAAACTGACTCATCATATAGTCTGTGTAATAGGAGGTGATCAAATGGAATCATTATACACATAGCCTGTGTAATGGGAGGTGATCAAACTGACTCATACACATAGCCTGTGTAATGGGAGGTGATCAAACTGACTCATACACATAGCCTGTGTAATGGGAGGTGATCAAACTGACTCATACACATAGCCTGTGTAATGGAAGGGGATCAAACTGACTCATCATACACATAGTCTGTGTATTAATGGGAGATGTTCACACTGACTCATTTTTAACATAGCCTAACCCATACAGGGTGAGTCATCAAAAAAAAATGTCCAGCTGTGGTTTTGTTCATTTATTCATATGAAGTTACAATTTATTGTGAAAATGAATATAACACATGAAAGGGTACTTCATCTCTCCACTATATTCAACCATGGTATGTTTTATTACTGGAAGAAAATCTACATATATTGTGTATATACCAGTGGCGCTCACGAAAGGAAAGTGCATTCTCTCCATAACGCAGTAAAGAGCCCAGCAGTTGATGAAGCTCATAAAGTGACGCTGTTTTTCTATTTTCAGATATTTCTGTTGCACATTTTTCCAATGCCAAATAACAACTCTCGGACATAAAAGTCTTAAAGTGCGATGTTCAGAGATACTTGAAAACAGCTAAACATGTGAAGTGTCTCTTTCTTGTGTCCATTTTCATACATTTCCACATTACATGTGTATGTAGGTAATGCATTTTCTGTCCATGCGCGTCATTTGTGTATATATACACATTACGTATCTGTATGTTTTTGGACACAATTAAAACATACAATGGTTGAATATAGCAGAGATTGAGTACCCTTCGTTGTGTTATATTCATATACATAATAAATTATATCTTCACATAAATAAATTAACAAAACCACAGATGGATGTTTTTTTTTACTCACCCTGTTTAATGAGAGGTGATTAAACTGACCCATTACAAACATAGCCTATGTAATGGGAGGTGATCAAATGGACTCAATATACACATAGCCTGTGTAACTGGAGGTGATCAAACGGACTCAATATGAACATTGTCTGTGTAATGGGATATGATCAGACGGACTCATTATAAACATAGCTTGTGTAAATGGAAGTGAAACTGACTCGTGAAAAAGTGCCGCTGGATCCTATTTAATGGAGGGGAGGGGTGACAGGGCCATATCCAGAGTTTATTTGGGGACTCCCTTTCTTGCCTTTTTTGGGCGCATTTGTATGTATTTGGGCACATTTGTATGTAAAAAGCATTAAAACTGGCTGTGAAGTTTGGGCACCCATACCCCTTAGCAGGTATCAAAATGGCTCTGGACATGGCCCTGGGTGATTTAACAGACAGACCTCTGGATGTCTCATCATTCTGGACATAATGTAGCTGATATTGCGTAATGAAAGTAATAGTTTACTGATGTCTCCATCTGTAGAAGTCGCTTTTACAACTTGTATATTGGGCCAGCCCTAAGTGCTCTAATTTGAGATCCAGTTCATCTTGAAGCATACATAGAATGATGTTCTACAATAATTATCATAAATATTGTTTACCTTCATTTGAAACAAAAAAAATATGTGAAATTATGAGAAGGAAAAAAGAAATGAGTCGTATTGCTTCAATGAACTAATTATTTTATGAACTTGGGCAAAATGTGATAAATTAAGTAAATGTTTGGGCTCATCTACCCATGGGGACCATCCTGTTTTCAGAATCACTCCCAACAAAAAATCCCCATGAGACCTTAATGGCTGCTCCCCCGTGTGCTTCTCTCCATTATCGTAAGGTGTGACTTGTTTGCGATCGCAATTATTCGGGCTCACTGTGCGCGCGACAGGTCGACGAGGCACATTATGTATCAGGTGTCGTGAGTTAGAAAAGCAATCATCGGTGACAATGCCATCGGATCCTATCAGTTGGTGAAATTAGAGAAACATTCTGTACAACAAATATTGACCATATCAGCACCTTTTATCAGGGCTTGAGAGCTTTCATACAAATCCATTCAGCAAATCCAACCTGTCCTGTTTACATGCTGTGCGCCTGGTATTTGATGTAAATAGTCATCCCCCGAAGCCATCGGTGACGGAATCACCTCCACGAATAAGGGTAAACAATATCAAAATTTGTCATCATCAGAAAAGTGCAGAAAAGGTAAATAGAAGATAAAATCGACGAGAGATGATTAGTGCCGGAAACAACGGCTCACGACTTTTTCCGCAATGAATGTTTAATGTTTCTGAACTATTAACACTGTAAAGTCCATTCCAGATGACATGTAGCTCAGTTAAGTGCCGTGAAAAGCTACAATTTTTGGAAGTAAAAAAAGGGGAGATTTTTATTTTCAATTCACCCCAATTTCTCACTTTGTTTGCATAATATTCAACTATTATTTCAAAATCGTCACTTTATGAGCTTTGCTGAAATTTGCTTGCTGTTAAATTTGGTGATGCTTCATTTGCCATTTGATGCCTCAATTATGTATTGAGACATCATGATGAATCTAAATGGTAAATGCAATGGCTGTACCAGAATTTTGATTACCCTACAGTACTGGAAAGTACTGCCAAATAGTTTGCATATAATTCTGATCATGCACTGTACTGCAGTACTGTGCAGCATGTACCATAATACTGTTTAGTTTCTGTGAGGACCCATGTAGTCAGTAGCACCTACATGTACTGTCCAACAACTGTTAGTATAACTGCATGGTTACTAATTACAGATAGGTTAAGCATAACTTAGACGAGTGAAGTAACAAATATTAAATGTACTTTTGTTGATAATGTGGAAGGCGAGGACAAAAAATATCATCACCAATTCCTTCCCCCTTTCTGTAGATCTTCATGGGTAACATACCTACATAATTAAGCACTGATATTCTTCAATACATAAACTGCGCTGAATACATGTATATGTAAAATGATGAAGTTGACAATATATAATAATATAATTAATGAATGATATAACATTCAGCAGCTGAAGACCATCCTATTGTACCTCTATGGATAAACCTATTATTCCCTATAGATAATATCAGCATTACCATTATTCGTTGATTCTGAGCCATAATAATTGTGAAGAACAAGTAGATAATGTATTATTTCTGTCCATCTACCTGACGTACCCCTCCTCTGAGGCCTCTTATGTTAAGCTATTCTGTCAGACATCAATTGATAATCTTTATGATATGACATTGATTTACCTGGGAAGTACCTGTTAATGGCCGGAGTGTTTATACTGAGCTTTGATCCCTGGAGTGTTTACACCTGTAATTGGCTAATAATGGCTAACCACAGGACACCTGTCAATATTCACAGGTGGGTGGTCTTTACCTGGGGGTATTTCATCCTGGATTGACAACTGTGTCCACAAGCCATTAGCCATTAAAACACCTGTAACGGTATGTTTGTTTAATTGACAGGTATAAAAGAGTTGCAGCGATGACTGCTCGCTCAAGGCAGCAAAGGAGATGGAGTGAAGAGTGGAAGAGATGACAGATAGCACGATATCTCATCACTTTAATACTGTCTCACCTGAAGTTATTACCCAGTATGCAAGGATGTGGTTATGGGAAGGCCTTGGGATCGCATCCTGTTACATGTACATGCCTCTGAAAAGATTTCACATGGATTGTCTCACAGGTAAGTTAATGTTTAAAGGTGTCATTGTTGATTGTTATCAAAGGGTGATACACTGTAGTGACTAAGACCATTTCTCTACTGGATATTACATGAATGGTGTTATTCCAAAACTGAAGGAAAAGTCATGAAAATAGCAACATTTAATCATGTTTGCTGCGGAACTGATATAGATAAGAACTAAATGGATGAAAAATTATTTGGTTTTTTTTTTGGTATTAATTGTTCATCTACATTAATTTTGTCTAGTGAATATGTGAGACACTTTATAGATTGAACTTGCCTGAATTCATCATAGTTGCAGGTACTTTGCCGCAAGACATTGCTTTGAAGTGTCGTTGTCCACATGTACACATATTGGTGGTGCAACCTGGGGACTCAACCAGTTCTTTTCGAAAATGGTTAGTGCAGACTTTGCCACCAGAGTCGCTTTGGGTTTCATTTTGTGCACATACGCCCAGAGATGGTACCACTTGGGTCCACCCCATTTTATTTTTTTTTTTCTAGATGGATTATTTTCAAATTTGATACATGTATGTGAATACCTTGCAGCATGACGTCCCCTTGAATTCCGTTTTGTCCACATGTGCTAGCTGCATACCAATTTGAAATTGTTCCCAGAAAATAGAATCAGAATGACCAATTCTTTTCAAATTTGGTATGTGCATACTTTGTCACTAGAGTTGCTTTGGGTTGTGTTTTGTCCACATATATGCCAATAGGTGGCAATTTTGTTTCCAGGTAATTAAATTGGAACGACACAATGGATTATTTTCAAATTTGGTATACCTTGCCACAGGATGTCACTTAAATAGGATTGTGTTCCATCCACATATGCCTATAGGTTTCACCAACTGTGGACCAATGTAAAATTGGTTACAGACAGTAAAATTAGGACTGAATGGATCACATGTATTTTCTAATTTTGTAAAAACTGATACAAGTGGTTACTTTGTCATCCATACTTGAAATTCCAGACGATTTTCACACATTGTATGTGGATGCTTGAATTGTGTTCTGTCCACATGCTCACCATGAATGGAATCACAATTTGACAAGAATTAACAGAATATGTTTGGAAACTACTAAGCAAGGACATCAGTTGCTTCACAATACTACAAACTTCATATCAATTCACCATTACTACAGATGTAATCTATATCCCATCAATTTAGCAGACAACCATACACGAATATGCATTCTGTCTTCTAATATGAACTGCAATGTCAATCAAAGAGTCTGATATCAACAGTGTCTACCAGCAATACATGTTGATGATGGGAAAAGAATAAAAAATTCACACTACCCTATTTCTTCTAATTTTTCGAACATTTTTTTTAGACTTAGAAGCAGAATAAATCCATATTTATGCCAACTGAGGCTAAATACTGTGGCATGGATATGTTATTTATCCCAAGAACTGCAAACATAGCTAGTGAAATTTGTAGAATGTTTGCAGAATTTCTCTCCACATTAGCCTGAAGTTAAGTTTGCCGTCTGAATAATTAGAAGAAATAGGGTGGGTGGATGGGATCAAGTATGGCCATGTCCTCTAGCTTTATTTGTACTCTATTTTCTCAGAAGCAAATAAACTAGAAGTGTCTATCATTAGATTAGACTACATGTAGCTGGCACTCATCAAACACCCTACCACTAGATTCTTGTACAGTCCCTACACACGTAAGACAAAATGCAAAGGCGTCACACAGGGGATTGTTGGTGTGACTAATTATGTACATTTCATTTATAGACTGGGTATTGAAATTCCATTATCAGCTCATCTAACATGATGCAGTACTCGATTTTTCTGATGAATCTGTGCAAACTTGACACATGCCAATCTAACTGTGCAACTATATCACATATGTGTTATAAGCAGGCAGGCAGTGACCAATGCATTCTTGCTATAGTCTAAAATTAGGATGCAGACTTCTAGTTGATTTACTTCCACTATTATCTGTAATACAAAATTGTTTCACACAGCTCTCTTGTTCTCTATTGGAAGTCATTCTACAAATATTTATTTGAATTATGTGCCTGGTAGCATAGGTCCAGCATAAATGCATTAGTCCGTTAGTGATTTTACGGAAAATGCCCATTCCAAATCCAAACGACCGTGTCAGGGCTGGGATAGGATTAATACATCACGCAGTTGCAGTCAGATAAATAATTCAATTATGAACAAGGGCAGGCCAATTCTTTCCATGATGGCTACGTTAATTTAATGTTTGATCAAGGAAAAACTTTGATCAAGGATAAAACGATGAAACCCCATTCATTGATGTGACACGTGCAAAAATGAACACAAAATTTATGTGTTTTTCAGTTTTCATTACCAGAAAAGGAACATCCATGGATGCAGTTCCAAACGTTTTCCTATGCTTTTCTTCTGTGGTCACACAATGATAAATACAGTATTATTCTGATAAATATGCCTTTAATCCAGGTTTATTATTGAGATACCGAATACATTTATGTTTAATCAGTCTCTGTCATGTTTTTCAATTTATGAAGTTAAGCTTCAATTCCTGAGATTTAAGTAAGATATCAGAGAGCTTACATGTACAGCTTGGGGAGTAGATTGGGTGAAAATCACATTCTTCTGCTCTACATGTATTGTAATTGTGTATATGCAATTATTCATGTAATAGTTGGTACAGTGTGAGGTGTATCTCCCATGTTGGTGGCACATTATTTTTTTGTGTACTTAAGTTTGCAAAGAGTAATATCAATAAATTGCCAGTATTTCATTCGGGTCATACAGATACAATTGGCCACAGGCTCAATGAAGGTTTTATGGATTTTCTGTAAGGTTCATTTCTTTGATCTATGTTCCTGTTGGCCCCTAGAATGTCAGTCTGACCATCTATAGTTTAATAAGTAGCTATTCTTTCCATATTCCACAGACCTCATAGATTTGATGTTTATCTTTATGGAGGAGGCTCCATAGGGTGGTAATGTGCTGGGAACATCTTTGAAGGAATGGCCAAATCAGGGCTTGCTTTTCTACGGAAATCCGAGAATTCGATTACCATCAGCACTCCCACAAAATAATTCATGTGTATCTTCACGTAAAATTTGAGCAATTTGTACAGAAATGATAGCTTTGGATTCCTGCGAGAATCAGTTTGGATTCTGCCCTCCAGCTTAGGGCTTCATGGTTTGTACCATGTTTGTCTGGCACAGGAGGTAGATTAAAGTGTCAAACAAATTAGGCTCTCTGATGATCCATTGTGATGACCAGTGTCTGTAGAGCCTAATTTTCAAAATTTGAAATTCAAAATTTTTTGTAGTTTTGGTTAGGTTTTTGTTAGGGTTAGGGTTTTGCTAGGGTATGTTTGTTTGGGTCATCATCGCCGTGTGACCAATAAGGTTAGGTGCGACATTAAACTTCAAACAACCAACCAACCAGTTTGGATTCTCGTAAATTTTGATGAAAAGCAAGGCCTGCTAAACTGCTTCAGTACTGCATCCAATGCATTGTGACATAGTGATTGGTAGATGATTTGAATTTTTAAAAACAGGAAATGCCATCTTTGGCTTTGGATTCAAACTGGAAGAAAATTCAGATCTGAAGAAATTCAAACCATAGTTGGAAATATTGAACAGTGTGAATGTTAAAGTTAATGTGCGTCTCTTCTTCTGAGACATCAGTCATTGTGCCTTTAATAGTGATATAGTTGACGTGTTCGGATTATTGTTTCGAGGGTATGCTGGAAATGCTGGGTTTTAGATTTTTTATTAGGACAGAAAAAATGAAAGCAAATTTGTCTTTTCTTTTTTTTCAAATTCACTTTGGAAGGTGAAATGGTATGGAACTTACTGTAAGTGTAAGTCTTGCTGGATAAGTCTACTTTCTGTGCAATTAATTCTGTTGAAGTAGACATGGAGCAGACCTCATGTACATGTATGGATGAGATGCATGGTACATGATATTGGCCAAACTCATTATTATACAATATAACTAGCAGGTGAATTATAATTCATTGTCTCATGTTCTTATTTGGTCAGTACATGTATAATGAAAAGGTGATCCAATGTGTAAGTTTTGGAAGTTCTGTGATGATCTACAATGAATAAATGATGCATTATAGCAAGACGTATTCTGGCTGGATGTGCTCAGAGAGACACAGCCAAATTGATATTCTTTCACATGCTCTGGTTTTAGGAAACGTATCCATGCATTGATCATCTATAACCTCATTATTTAAATGCTCTTCCTGAAGTTTTTTGATGTTATTCATTGTATACCCACAAACAGACTAAAATTAATGGAAAGTCATAAAAATGGTAGCCCAATTAACTGGGGGCGTTCTCGTTCGCTGACATTAACGACAGCAATTTGGGAGAAGGAGTTAATCTTGAGTAACCAGGCAAACAGCTTTCCCCATAATCAGATTAGCACGCTCCATTAGGAAAAAATAATCCAGTGTTTTTACTGATTTTTCTGTCTGTTTAGAGAGTTCATCCGGTAAGGCTGGTTCAAATGTTACGTCATATTGCGTTCATCAATTTCTCCCACTGTTTGTATTTTTTGGTGGGTTTTTTTATTTTCCTCGTGATCACCTCTCGCTCAGCAAAGTGGTCTTGTCGAATATCACTAATGGCCATCACAAATTTATTCATAAATTTCTCAGGGGATATTTGTGTTCTTGTGTACACAGTACACTGTGCCTCAGTTTATGGAATGATGAATTTACTGATCTCCACTTTTGCATATTCTATAGTATAAAGTACCCCTATGTTGTATCTCACTGCAGCCTGCATATTCCTTGACTGACATTTATTGGGGACTTAATGGGGTTTTGATGATAATTGCCTCCAACTCGTGGCAATCACACATTTCAATAATATCAGGAATCCAGATATAAGGTGTCACAGAAAAAGTCAAAATTGGTAATGAATTTTTCTAATGAGTGCGTTCTAATGCCAATGGTTGCATTTATTCTCGGTGCACATGTATATACCCCTGTGTATAATACAATGAATTTGTTTTCAAATGATATATTTTCCTTTTCTACAAGATCTCTTTCAGGTAAATGTGGTGAAAACACGTATATATGCATATCTTATCCTGTAAGCAAATTTGTATTTAATATCAGGAATGTTGAACATTGTTGATTTTCAGTAGGCATTTCTTCAGAAGCTGCTAATGAATATTATTTGTATAACACTTTCTCATTCCCTGGTGCTTGGATTGGTTGTAGTATGATAGCATGGATGGTGGGTGATTGATCAGGTCATATAAACCCCTACACCCAATAAAGAGTTCAGTGCAAATAATTCGAGTGATGTTGGAAACCATGAACCATCATCATAAAATTGGTTGATCATTGCATTATTTTCATTTAATTGCACAATAACTTTCACCCAGTTCTCAAAGTGTATGAAGAAATTCGCTGTCCATGATATTTTAACTGGAACTTTTTAACATAATACTCACCAAAGGTGTTATTTCTTCCAAATATCTACTTCTTTTTCATGTATTGTGGCATTGTGGAAGAAAATTCATTAGTGGCTGGCTTTTTTTCTTCCTTTCCATTTTCTTCCTTTCCAACCCCCCCCCCCCACCTTCACCACATTCAGGATTAGGTACTTAGGCTTCATGCAACTACATGTACATGTAACAGGGGAAAACTTAAGTGGAAGCTGAGTCAACATATTTTGGTGATAATTGCCTGAGATTAAGGGTTAAACACCAAAAGGATATAGCAACTACTGGAGAAAGAAGTCCTGATCATACAGTCATTTAGAGGGGTTTTTTTATACAAACTGGTGGGTTCTTCAGCTTCTCTGCATCTCGACATGAAATGGTTAATCTCTTTGCCAATAATTTGTTGTCATTTGTCGTGAATGATGATACAGTCGGCGCTGCCCCAGGAATGCGAGCTTGTTGATTTATGCTGTATGGAGCGCTGGAAATATTAGACAGAATGGAATTGATGGCCACCACTAATTACCTTCGTGATTGGAGAGCTCTACAGATTTGTGTTCCAAACCGCCCCGTTTGTTTGCCCGAGATGCGGCTGACTTGTCAATTTTGGGGAATTTTGCTGATCGCCCAATGGTTCCCTCAGGGATACCGTGACACGCAATCTGAAACGACCCGAACCGCCCATCAAAACATCACATCTAATGTTAACATTTGACAATAGCTGATTTGATTTGATGGAGTTTGGTTAGGGTACAGAGTGCAGTTTGACCTTTGACCCATGCTGGAATGTTACCGTTTTTACGACCTGAAACGTTTGATTTGTCTTCCTCGGCTGCAATTACAGCCCCTCAATCTTTTGACTTGCTGAATGACTGAAGAAATTGGAGGGACAAAAAAAGGAATGTGTCTCGAGTTCTAAGACTGGAGAAGATTAAAGATGCAAAACTACACAGGACTATAATGTATCGGGGGCATCAATATAACCCGAGGATATTTGAAGTGATGTAGCGTGTCAAGTATCTTGTCAGTTGGTAAATCCTGAAAAACAATCAACCTGGAACAATCTCATTGATTGGTATTTCCAGTGTCTAACACGTAAAATCCAAACACCCATGTCTTAAGTTTGATCTAGAATTATTGATTTTTTCTAACAAATAGTAAAAAATGAAATTTGGATTATCAGCACAAGATGGTAATATATGTTTGTGTTGTACTGGAATGGTAGACTTCATATATACTTGTATGGTCACTGGGAGGAGATTAGTTGGCCAATGAAATAACTGTTTTTAACTCGATTGGTTCCTCCTATTTTGACAGGAGGAAAATTGGACAAAATTACATTTGCAGATCAGAGATCAACTTCTCCATGTTCTGTGTGCTTTGCTTGTCACTTCTGGTTGTATTTATGATCCAATTGCTAGTCGTATGTCTTCCGGGTGATGGTGTGGATTTAACCCAGTCCTTGTGCCAGTGACCTTCACAACGTATATGAGCTGTGAAGCAAAAAAAATATAACCGTTAATCCCACTGACTCACTAAGGCTCCTGTATCTTGTCTAATTTATATCAGGATATCAATTCCATTTTTTTATAGATAACAACAGTTCTTCAGATTTCTGAAAAGAGCTTATGCAAATAAAGGTTATGAGAATTCATATGGTACATGTACCTATTTGGTTTAATTATCTTATCATTCCACAGTTTACATTTCAGAACCTATTTATGTACAATGCAGATAGGCTATTGGAGAAATTCACTTAAGAACATACATGCAAATAAGATGAATACTTTAATAACGATGCATGCATGATAGTCTCAGTTGAATGAATTGTATATCAAAGATCGACCAAGTGACTGAGTCAGTTAGATTCCTACATGTATATGGAGTAATTTACATAACAGTTATTCTATTCGGAATTAAAAGTGACCAATTCAGTTCTTCACATGAATTGGATTTCTGGAATTATCTGGGGACCAAACAACGATGCTAACATTACCGTAATGCTTAATGCTGACTGACAAGACATTGATAATGGGACAGAATTGTAATAGGGATCAAGTTCTCTGAACTCAATCATGGGTCAGGGGCAAGTAACTTCGTTAACACTCTGTGGGGAATTTAATATATGTTCTCCTTTTAAAGCTATTTTCTTCATGGGGTATATGGTTGTTATGTTATTATAACAAACAAATCCAGCGATATTGTATTCTGTTGCTCCCATCATGGTCGGGATCCATTTTCGGCCCTATAATATGATTACTTAGACAAACTTGCTGGTGGGGTTGAATGACCAGGATATGATAGATTAGACTTGGGAATGCTCCAGAGGTTTGAAGATAGGACTAGAAATGGATGCTACATAACTCGCCTTTGGTAGGATGCTGAAATTTGAAAAACTTTTGTCAGCTAGACCATAGAACTTTAAATATGGTGGAGCTATTCACAGGTTGCCATGAAATCCAAGGTGATGCCCTATAAGCTGACTGTTTACTGACATATTATTACAGTTTTAACATGACCAAATGGATGGAATCTGATGCAGATACATGATTGGTTGGTTGTTTGAAGTTTAACGTCACACATAACCTTATTGGTCACATGGCGACGATGACCCAAACAAACATACCCTATCAAAAACCTAACCAAAACTACAAAAAAAATATTGAATTTTGAAAATTAGGCGCTACAGACATTGGTAATCACAATGGATCGTCAGAGAGCCTAATTTGTTATGACGATCTGTAGGTGGTAACATGCTGCCAACCTTAATGATCGGTTACCACTCATTTTGAGCTCTGATTATAAATTTGCGTATCTCCAATTATAATTAGTGTATGCATACATGTATCTGCCTTTTCCTATTGCCAGCAACGCTACATTAACTGCATAGTGTGATTAATGGTTGCCGCTCAACATTAACTGCACATTTCTTATGTCTTCCCTACATTTCCTATTGCCAGTGTCTGTACACTAACTGCAGTAAATATTTCTCATTGCCAGTGTCATCTATACATGGCTCTAACCAACACTGTGTCATATGGCAATACAATAACCGCCGAGGACTCCACATTAACTGCAAATGGCTCTACATCAACTGCATACCAGGCTGTACATCAACTGCACATGACGACTATACAGTGATTGTGCTGTAATATTTTCAGGTTACCGTGATTAGAAAATGGGTAACCTATGGTAACCTGAAACTGGTGCTTCAGGGTTAAAGACATGGTAGCAGTTGCACATTATGTTAACCTATATAAAGGGTCTTCTAAAAATGAAATTTGGAAACCTCCAGGAGAATTCTGTTTACCGTTCATAGCATAGTATAACAGCACAGGCCCGACCAACTGCACAAGGCTCTACATGAAATGCCCTTCACTCTACGTCAACTACGCATGGATCATCATTAAAGTGATCGTAGACCCTCAAGTATAGTTTCCATCAAATGAAAGACCATTGTGAACAGTGTCGGAAAATATTTATTGTAATTTTTTACGATTTTATTACACAGAGTGAACTGCAAATAAAGACTGGTATTCTATGGTGGTCTGTTGCAATCATATTTAGGTCCAGTGATGTCACACTGCCCTAATACATATATTTCAAACTGTGTATGCACTTTCCAATGCTTGTTTCAAGCTTAAGGTGTGTATACTTTGACTTTCGACACAGACTCACTGATATGGGCATGTTTCACCAAAATCGGGGAAATTAAATGCAAGATTCAAAAACTTACGAGTTACCATCTCACAGATTTTGGTGAAACATGCACATGTGAACAGTGAGTCTGTGTCAAAACTCAAAGTATACACACTTTAAGGTTGAATCAAGCATTGGAAAATGCATACAAAGTTTGAAATATATGTATTAGGGCAGTGTGACGTCACTGGACCTGAATATGATTTCAACAGACCACCATAGAATACCATGCTTTATTTGCAGTTTACTCTGCATAATAAAATCGTAAAAAATTACAATAAATATTTTCCGACACTATTTGCAATGGTCTTTCATTTGATGGAAACTTTATTTGAGGGTTTACGATCACTTTAACTGCTCTGTGCCATAGCACTACAATTACTGACCATGAATTGCTTATATGGCTCTACATCAACTGCACATGATGACTATAATATATACTGCACATGGCTCTACATCAACTGCACATGATGACTATAATATATACTGCACATGGCTCTACATTAACTGCACATGATGACTATGATATACTGCACATGGCCCTACATCAACTGCACATGATGACTATAATATATACTGCACATGGCTCTACATCAACTGCACATGATGATTATAATATATACTGCACATGGCCCTACATCAACTGCACATGATGACTATAATATATACTGCACATGGCTCTACATCAACTGCACATGATGACTATAATATATACTGCACATGGCTCTACATCAACTGCACATGATGACTATAATATGTACTTCACATGGCTCTACATCAACTGCACATGATGACTATAATATATACTGCACATGGCTCTACATCAACTGCACATGATGTCTATAATATATACTGCACATGGCTCTACTGCATATTGTGCTACGAATGACTGCACTTGGGTCTACATTAACTGAACATGGTGCCACAATAACTGTACATGACTCTGAATCAATATGTACATTTACTGCACATCCTTCCTTGTCAGATGACTCATTAGCTGCATATACATGTTTCTGATTTCGTTAGTTGTTTTGAACACATTTGACTGAGATTGCATTGCACGCCACATCCTGGGCTTTACCATGTAATCTGCAAATGTACCTGATTAACAGTAACAAATTCTATTTCGAAAGAACAACTTTCAATATTTGCTTTGATGTTCCATTAGTCTGCCACAACCTGCAGTCAGTTGGCTCATTCAGAATGAAATGATCTGTTCTATCAACTGTCTTATCCTACAGAGTCTAAGTCCCTCTTCGATTCTATATGAATGTACAAGATCTGGCTCACTTTGGAATTCAGGCCACCGATATGATTGTATATAAAATGATTGGAGTGATAGACTCAGCTATAGATCCTAATGATTTTCCACGGGGGTATGTTAGGTGAGTATCTGTGAATTGGATGCCTTGTCATGTTTTCACTCATCATTCTGTAAGTTATTTAACACTCTGTCATCTCTTGTCTTGAATATTGATTAGGGCAAATATCCGAAGACGCAGGGAAGAAAATTTGGAAAGTTGCCTGTATATAGACCTGTAGATAAGAGAGATTGATGTTTATCGTGGCTTAATGTTTATACATGTTTATCAAGAGGATATAGATGTACATGCAGTAAAACATTCTATATTATCACATAGACTATTGTTTATATCATTATTGGCTTCGGGAAATGGGATAGCTGTATGATACGACCCACAGCACCTACACTCAAAATTTTTGTACCCGTGTATCTCCTTCCCTTTTAACAAGCCTTAATTCCAATTTACAAGTTGTATGCGATATATACATGTACAATAGAAAGATCTAAGAAGTACATCCTCCACTTTTGGGGGGTTTTTTATCCACAGATTATAGAAAGATTACATACCAGTATTCATGTATAATTTTGAGGTGAAGATATTCATATTTGTTAGGTTTAGGCCTACTAGAAAAGTAGCTTCATTTCTGACTTCTACACTGAAACTCTGGTAGCTCGATCTCTACACTGAAGGGGAATGCAAGGTCTGGTTCATAGAGGTTAAAGCCTTTTCATTTACTTTTAAGTTCTTACAGTTTTGAGGGTTCACCATGTTACATTTATCACTGGTTATTGGAACTTAGGAATTATGGCCATGCACATTTTTAATTCATGATAGTGTTCAGTATGACTGTCAGTTAGACAATTTCATTGGGCCAGAGATATAGTATGTGATATATATGTTATAGCAGGGGTGGGGGTGGAATGGGGGGATAGAGGTGGCGAAGGAAAGAAGAAGGATAGAGATAATCCAAATTAGCTATCAGGCTGTGGGATTAAGTATATGATGGGAGTCGGCTATTATGTGCTTGTTTTCTGTGTGTTGGCAGCACAAGAATAATCATGCTGATGAGGTTGATCGGTTCAAGGAGCAATAAATGGTCTTTAGGCTGCGGCAAGAATTGAGGAATATTGGCAAAAAGTTCTTCGTTACAAGTACCACTTAACCAACCTGACCCTCTGACAATAGATCAGTGAATTGCAGATCGTCATGTGCGAGAGGGTTTTATCGATCTGCGTTTGCGCCATGACTCAGTAGCGGAGAAACGGAAATCAATTCATTTTGGTGGCGATTACCAGGAATTTGAAACAAGCATATTTCGCTGATTCTTTTTTGTGGGTCAAAAGGGAAAATTTAATATCATGTCCCCAGCATTGATGTAAATATTTTAGTTCTCTGCTTGTCTTTTAGAGCTTCAAGTCTCCATCATACAGGTATATTATAGGTATGAATGAGCTTACCATATCTTCACAACACCCCCTCTCCCTTCCCTCCCAATGGTGCTGAATCAACATGCATTATTCACACGTAGAAGATATGTAGGACAGGAAAAGGCTCTCAGCATTGATAAAAATGATAGAAAGCCTTTTTTGTTGCAAGCTTTTGGTGATTTGAGGACATATAATTGAGCAGTTGATTGGTAATAAAAGGCACGAGGTAAAGGAGAAGAATGACAGCAAAGTGGACCTCTGTATTGATTAAAGCCAGTTTATGCAACTCTATTGGAGAATAAGATTGTCCTGGCTGGATATGAATGTCACTTCTATCTGGCATCTATTCACTGCCTATATAGTTTGTTAGAATACACAGAATGGATTGATAATGGTCCTATTGTCTGGATGAGTTTGATTACCACAGAGATAATAGGAGGGCGTGAGAATTAGACTAATAATCTCAATGATATTCCACGATGTCTCCAGCCTCTCCAAGGCCCGGTGTATTTCCCTCCTGTGTGAGATGGAGTTAATTTGGCACATTAGTCTGTGACAGGGCTGATGGAGGAGGCCAAGGAAACAAGACAGGTACAGCGGCCCACAATGGCCCTGACGAATTCACCTCAGTAAAGGTCGCCACTATATAGTAGCGGCCATCCATTTCTCGACTGTCACATCCCCCTCCCCCCCCCATGAAAATAGTTCTCCCCAACTGAGCAGATTCTTTCACAGGTGAATGCACACACCCAAGTTTAAGACATTTTGTTGCAGGCTGTGAAGCTTTAATGAACACATGCACAAGTTGTCTGGTTTTCATCTAATATCGTGTCGTACATGTATTGCTCATTGCTCATCTGCACACTTTATAATACCTGATGTTCAAGTCAAGTTTAGGGACAAAATATTTATTATTATTTGTCTCAAACTTTGGACTGGATTAGGGTATCATGTAGTTACATGTAATTGTACCAGTGATTTGACATTTTTTTGTAATATAATTTTGAGAAAAAGAGAAAGATGTATGTACTTTAATAAGATCGGAAAGGATTACATAAATCAACCGACTGTGATAAATGTTATAACCTATCCATACATGTACATTTATTTTTCCTTCAATTTATTGTCTTATCTGTAAATATAGTCTTTAGTCTTTTGTATGTTGTCTTAGTTTATGGGGCCTGTAAATGGGGGTCATCCTCAGAAATAAATAAATAAATAAAATATGATTAAAGATTGTAATTTCTAATCTCCAGTCTATTTCTTGAAGAAATGAAATAATACTAATATTTTTATTTTATTTTATATTATTTTTTTCATTCAAAACCCCAGTGGAGCCCCTGATGAATCTAATGTCATCTTAAAATGGGCTTTGTTCGGTATTGACAGCAGGATAAGCCAGGACTACCTTATATGGGCGATGGCCATTAGGTTACCTTTTTTATCTCTCCCCGCACATACACTGCATTCAGAAGTCAGATTTGATTAGGTCCTAATCACCAGGTTTAAGGATTGCAATGGCATTATGGGAAATTCCACTTCCTCTCAACACACGCTCGCCATAATGGAAAGGCGGCTCTAGAAATAAGCAGTAATCAAACTTATGGCTGACAAAATGGAAGCAATTCTCAAATCTCTGCGATAAAATCCAATATTCTAAATGAAACATCAATGCTCCGGATTTTTGGCGCGTTACCTTAGACAGGTAGCGATGTATACAGCGACTGATCACAGATTACACGCAACAAATCCGGATCAGTGCGATCACTATTGTGATAGCGTGTAGTCATCACCTTCTCTTTGTATACAAGAGAATAAGGTTTTATCCTAAATTAACTCTCTAAGTAGCTTTGATATTCTGACAGCTTATTTTCTGGCTGTGGTCTGTATGCCAGCCTCGTGTACACAATAGATTCTTCTCTTGAACTTGCATATATATGTAGGTGTTTACGTGTACATTAATGAAAAAAAAACAATTGTTACATCTCCAGATTTATTGCGGTAGAAATTGGGGAAATTGTTCTTGTCTGATGATGTGTGGGATGAAGGAGAATTCATACATGTACATTCATAGATATAGTAAATTCCACATTAATTCACCAAATGGAGATGAAATGCATCACTCCAAAAACATATATATATGCCACTTTCAAGTTAGTCTTCACACCAATTATAGAAGAAAAAAAAACAGGCATGTTCGAATTATTTGCGGCGTTATTTATAACATGAGATCCAATATGGCAGACCATACATGTAAATGTAACCTGATATGTAATTGTTGTTGGTGAATCTTATAACCATCTTATCTTACGTTGTCTAAATTTGTTTGGTCAATTTGTTAATTTTCATATCAAACAAAAGTCATAATTTTATCAAATTGTTGAAATTGCTTAATTGTAGTTTTAAAATTTTAAAACGGGCTCTATATATTAACTTGCGTGATTGGATTGGTTTGATTCTTCTTAGTCGGGGGTCCAATGGATTTGATGGTGAGATCTACATGAAATGATTAATCTGGTACATGGCGTAATCACTTAACTCTAACAAAGGACAAGCAAATAGATAATCAAGTCTGATAACAGAAAGACCTCAAAAGCGACTCCTAAAAGGGATCATTCTAATTTTATATAACATACGAGAGCTTTATGTACACATAGGTGTTGGACACTCTCATTGCTTTCATATTTAAACAATTCTTGTCAGCCTTTCCGCTGTGCTGCTGCAACACTTCGCACAATGACACCACCTGACAGTAAAACGTTGTACGGATCATTACCATCTAAAAGATACCTTTGGTAAAAGGTTGTTAAACATTGTGATGCCTTTGTAACAACTCCATTAATCTGAAATCTGATACGTTCTTTTTTTCTCTCCTTTTTTCTTCGGAACTGTGCTGGGATGAAGCCTTCAGCTTTGTAATCTGCAAATTTTAAGGATTAAGTTTCTCCGGTTTCACAATAATCTTTACTGCCAGGGTGAAACTGTGACTGGTCTATAAATCATTGTGTGTAGACTGTCACCTACTGGGAGATATATGTATCTGGTTAGGCAATATTGAGATCAATCTCCTATTATCGTGTAATCAGTGATCATTCTATAATATCTGTTCTTTCATTTGACGATCAATGGAGAGATTAATGCCAGCTCTGTTTTACATGTAGTGAGACACAGGTCTTTTACTGGAGTAAAATTCTTATTTCAGGGTTACTGGTACATATTAGTTAAAGATTCTTTTTATATTTTGTTTATAAAGGTTAAGAAAATTCAGTTAATTTGCCACAGTGTTTGCACATTGAGAAAATATCATCCCCAAAACCACACTGTAATACCATCAAAAGGACTACAATGCATGTACATGGTAATGCTTGGTGTGTGTTGTGGGGGGGAGGAAGGTCATAATTCATAAAGATCTTTACAATAGGTGAGGGAAAATATTCAGTTTAGAATGACTAACCCTTTGAATTGAGTGTATTTGATTCAGGTAGTCTTACATGACAGACTGGGGAAGAGCAAATGACCATCACAGGGAATATCTTTCCCCACTACCCCCTTGTGAAATGCTGTATTGTGCACATCTGAAATAGAGGAACAGATTGGGGAAATTCATGAGATTGGATAATTTTCTTTTTCCTTGTAAGATATTTCCCATTGTCTCTGAGAGCCTTTGTTATATTGCTATGTAATAATTATAGCCACTACAAACACATTGAACCTTAGCTGTGTGCAACCTGAGATGTCCTATTGCAATTTCAGGAGGCGAACACATAATTAAGGCCTTAGTTAATCTTGTAAATGTGAAAAGCACATCAATACTGATTTATGGCATTATCCTCAGCCATTAAACAATTCTCTCTTTACTACTTCAGGAAAGGTGTGCGCACAAAGAAACTGCTTACAACTTTAATGTGTGGAACGTTAAGTTTCCGTGAGCCAGAGTTACTCTCGGTGTCCTCCTATAAGGTAATGTTCCAGTCAGATGGCTGCATCTCAAGGTGACTGTCACAATAGCGACCGCAATAATAATTCAAACACGACACAATCAGTGTAAAGGGATATGGCTATATACAGGTGATAAAACTAAGTACGTTCACGTGTGCGCAGGGAATAAGGGCGAAGGTAGAGACGAAAAACCTCCTCCCTGGGGTTATAGCCCACTTCCTTCATACATGTAGGCTATGGGTTATATCCAATAGCTCCCAAAGTTGCATTGTGCAGAGAACAATGAAAGCAAATTTATGGCATGAAAATGGCAATATTAATGATAACTTAACCGTTTTTTCGCTATTATCAAGAGTGAAAACAGATCTGAGATAGCCAACACTGCTTTACTTTTTACCCCTATTAAATTATTATAAGTATCACCTGGGTCAGTGAACAGGGAAAGAGAAGTCGATAATGGAGAAACTAATATCTGTGCAATCCTTAGAGATTGTTCATGTATGCTAGGAGATTGTTGATCTTGACAGTCACCAATCTCTTTGTTACATATATTATATGGAAAAGTGGTAGCCTAAAGGAATATTAAACCTTTGTTCAGGTACGGTAATTTCCCTATTAATTCGCGATGTAGTGATGAAACTCAGCACTCCAAAAATTGGCTACTTTCGAATTATTTGTTGAGCGAATTCTAGAAAAACGCGAGTGTTCGAATTAAATGTCGGGCCGACTTTCACGGAGAATCCAAAATGGCGGACCGCTTCGCCGTGGTCATAGTGATCGTATTTATTACCGTGTATTAACTTTGATATCTCATCAGTTTCCATAAAATGCAGTGTATGATGTCAGAAAATCTCCTCTACCCTGATAAAGGCGTCTAATTTTATTCGAGGAAGTCGAGCATATTTATCGAGTGACAAGTTCAGCACGATCATGCAGATTTTTGAGCTGACGTCCGTAAATTCGCGTCCATAATAACATCGTAAAAGTAGGCCAACATTGAACGTATTCCTTCCTTTTTGTTCAGTATTAGCTATGATCTATATTATGAAACCTAACTGACATGGAGTTGAATGAATATTCTGGAAATATAAAATTATACACATACTGTAAAACATGTTTCTTTCGCGTGCATGAAACTTTCGCGATTTTCGCGATAGTAATAAATCGCGAAAGTTTCATGCACGTGAAATAAACATGTTCATATGACAAGGGCGAAGACAAGAATGCAACAACAACAACGACAGAGAAAGGATATGAGAGCAATGGTTTTCGACATTAGCAGAGTTTTCACCACCTGTTGGATAGCAGACGTGTTGTTTCTGAGTTGTTCGTGGGCCTTCACCATCCACATCGCGTGTTTAGGTTTCAATGTGGGAAGTTTCAAGTCAACTTTGATTTTCCGCTTTTCAACCCTTCCGAAACAATGTCTCCATACCGCGCGGTGAACTGGTCTTTCAGGGCGGCTTTGAAAGCTCCATTCCCGCTGAGATCTAACGGCTGGAGCTCTCCTGTACGGTATTTACTTACTTTAGCGGAGTTCAAATGACAACTACCTGCATATAGGGTTTGTTTACCTACAGGAATTGTTGAAACAGTGGGATTGAAATCATCTGCCCCGACAGTCAGGAAACCTCTGTTTGAATACCAGTAACTATATTATCTTCATACAGTTGACGCCGCCTTTTGTTAGACTCGTGATGGTACTGTGAAACCACCACACTGAGCGCACCCACATGTGTATACACGTGGCTTTGCCGGCCCCGATATGTATTTCCCATGTCCATTAGTATGATATATTTGTAAAAAAAAAAAATTCTGGCACAGAGAGAATCGCGAAAGTTTCAGGTCGCGAATTTTTTAAAATTGAAAAATCGTGAAAGTTTCATGTCGCGAAAGTTTCATGTTTTACAGTATTAGAGTATTCCATGTTCGAGTCGTTCGGTATGTCGACGTTGTTGTTGTGAACCCTGCAAATGAACCAACGGCAAATTTGTGTAGGATTGTATCACGAAGTTTTAGACAGATTAGCGGACTGTCATAGACTTTTTGGTCTTCACTGTGCATGATTTTACACACACCATCCATGACTTGAATAAATATCCCGGACCTATGACACAAAATTAATGTTGAATTAACGGCGGATTGTACAAGAGAACCGAGTGTCAGTCGGCAATACACGTTTCGATTGGTTTGTTTCAAGTATGAGAATATCTATTACGGTACCGGTACTGTAACAGTTTACTAAAAGTAAAAGTCGAAGTATGATATCGTTCTGAATATTAATTAAATACTGATATGTTCTCATCTCCGAAACTTTACCTAATGCCATTTAAATGTTTCTCAAATTTGTTTAGCATATAGAGTAATGGAATGGCGATAGCGATGTTTTGATTCTTAGTGTAAAAATACGCGGTGTAATTCCAAAGAATTTTTGATTGCTGGAATTTTGGTAAGTTCGTGGGTATTCGTAAGAAATATTTTCATTCACAATAAAATATTTAACAAAACCGGAAAGAGTAAGTCTTTATGATAACTATATTTGAACAAAACAGAGCACATGCAGAGATGATTGTTGTCGGCGCTTCACATCGCAAAATTTGTTTGTGTCCCCTGGTGGGAAAACTGACATTTGTCAACTGTGTGATTTCCTGTCTATGTTTCATTAAACGATAGATGCAATCAAAGCCAAGATATAACAAGTTTGAATGAGGTATTGTGAAATTTACAGGACGAACAAGGGCCACACACTAACACACAAACCCATAATACTGCAGCGTTAATTTGAAACCCCTTCCAGTTGCCTCTTGCTGGGGAATCGCGCATCCTCACCCAGAGCTGAGTTTGGGCTTCCGAAGGGACAAGGTATTCCCCAGGCAGTCAATTCAATGTTATTACACACGATCTCATTTGCATATGAATAAGTGTCATTTCCAGCCTGGGTGAAACTTGCATGCTGCACGTGGACTCTCCTATTTCACTATATATTTCATGCTGTTCAGATTCTCTCCACTGGAAACATCTTGTCACCCCTATCCTGACTTTGGATTCTTCCATTTTATGTGGTTTTCTCTGGAGGACAAGCTGTGCTGAATGGGGAAATAGCTGGACAGGCTAAAAATAAACTAAACACTTCATTAGCAAACTATCCCGGTACTCAAAACAATGTAGCCATTGACAATTTAAATATCAAAGGAGACCTGCAGCAAATGCCATTCATGTGGAGGCTTTGGTGTTTCAGTAGGAAATTGAGGGGCACTGAGGGGGTATACTATTATGTCGTGCGATGTGAACACATCGTTTGAAGTTTGTTTCCTATACAGTGAACCTTAATAATGATAATAATAAAAATACGGCCTCTTTCACGAACATGCTATTAGATATTGTATTGTATGTTGAGTATTATTAGAAGGGAGAAAAATCAGAGAACCTGATGAAGAATGCAGGACGAGTCATATCGATCACCGTAATTCTGTAGGTTTGTTTACGGTCAAATATACTTACCACATGGGGTCTGCGTAAATACCTCACCTTGTCGTGTGGATAAAAACACGGACGTATGGACTGTTAGGGGGAGGGAGGGGGGGGAATGGATGTTATGAAAGAAAAAAGGAAACCCTTTCACCATTGTTTGTGATCTTCCAGGCTTGTCGATACGTTGTCATGCACAAACAAGTGATGCTCGAGAATTGTAGTCCAGATTTTTTATTTTTAGAAATTTTTATTGATCAAAATACTAAAATAAAATCAACGTTAAATGTACATCCTTCCAAAAGGCTTTTCGTGATGGCTCATTTTTGACGTCAAATAATGGTCGTTTGATTGTCCATAGCATACAGCATACCGAAAGGTTAAATCGCATCTTGCTTTCCCCAAACGAAGAATTCAGTTGCTGTGAAGAAATCTGATGCAATTCACCAGCACACACGTTACAACTTGATATCTCCGCGGGAACATCACCCGACAAAGTTTGAACTCTGCTCCCTTCCAGTGCCTCCTTTGAACACGGCCCAAGTGCCTCCCATACGAATAATACAGGGCAGGTCGGGCAGGTAAGTGGGGGACAGCGAGGGGTTTAGCATATACGACGAACAAATATATTAACGTTGAAGATCTCTCAAATTTGTTACTTAAAATAATGTGTGTTTTTCAAATAAAGGAATGCTGGTTCAAAGAAAGATATTTGATATACGAACGCTGGAAACTGAAGAATGATTCAATAGCGGGCCGTGTGCAGACACTCGACCACGTGCGGGGGACTACCGGATATATTTTTCCCGACTGCGGCGAAACGCGATCAAGTTAGGATAAAATTACAGGATTGCGGAGTTAATTGAATCAATTTTTTTCCTTAGTCTGTAAGTAATAGTAATTCAGTCTGATTATATTGTACCATTCCCTGTTGTTTCTCTGCGCTTACAAATAATAGCATACGCCGATATACTATACGAGATTCTAGTAACATATTCACTTTACTGTCATCGGCACGAACTCCGTGGCGAAAACGGGAGTGTTCGAATTTATTGTTTCACGGATATTGAAAATGCTCCCGTGTTCGTTTTATTAGGATGGACAAAATCACGACAGCGGAAAAATCGGCCGTTTTTGAATTAAATTTGGAAGGTGAATTAATAGGGAAATTACCGTATGCTGCAAATAAAGGAAGAACCATTTCAATAGTGCCTAGAATATTTTTTATTCATTTTTTTTCAACCTAGCAAAAAGCTGTTAAACTTTGGATGATTGCCTGTATATGCCATTCCTCATTATTATTTTCGAGATTTCTCAATGTTATATTTTCTCTTCAATACAATATATTGCTATGCACACTGTTATATGGACAAGACATTGATATAAAAACAAATCTGCATGCCTGAGGTGAACCACCTGTATTTACATGTACCTGTGGGCAGGTTATAGAAGGCCTTTTTGCACATCATGGGCTTCCTTTCGAAGTTGCGTGCAGACAAATGTTGGTAAAATGGTAAACAAATAGGACTATATTTTGGCCCAGTTGCATAATCTACAATGCATGCGCAATTATGTAATCAATGCATTGTTCTTTAACCACTAAATTGGAAATAATTGTCCATGTTGAAGGTGAAATGCAAAATAATTTCAATGTTTAATAAAACATGAGTTAATAGTTTGGAATAATGAACTTATCACTTACACTCAATATTTCCAGCATTGGTCGATTGTAAGTTCCTTTAAATAGTTAAAACTAAGCTTCCCAACACTTGCAGGAGAGCTACCATCAGCATATCCAATCTCTCTCTATTACCATCAGCACATCCCATCTCTCCATATCACCATCTGCATATCCCGTCTCTCTATATTACCATCAGCATATCCCATCTCTCTATATTACCATCATCATATCCAATCTCTCTATATTACCATCAGCATATCCCATCTCTCTATATTACCATCAGCATATCCCATCTCTCTATGTTACCATCAGCATATCCCATCTCTCCATATCACCATCTGCATATCCCGTCTCTCTATATTACCATCAGCATATCCCATCTCTCTATATTACCATCATCATATCCAATCTCTCTATATTACCATCAGCATATCCCATCTCTCTATATTACCACCAGCATATCCCATCTCTCTATGTTACCATCAGCATATCCCATCTCTCTATATTACCACCAGCATATCCCATCTCTCTATATTACCATCAGCATATCCCATCTCTCTATGTTACCATCAGCATATCCCATCTCTCCATATCACCATCCGCATATCCCGTCTCTCTATATTATCATCAGCATATTCCATCTCTCTATATTACCATCAGCATATCCAATCTCTCTATATTACCATCAGCACATCCCATCTCTCTATATTACCATCAGCATATCCCATCTCTCTATATTACCATCAGCATATCCCATCTCTCTATATTACCATCAGCATATCCCATCTCTCTATATTACCATCAGCATATCCCATCTCTCTATATTACCATCAGCATATCCCATCTCTCTATATTACCATCAGCATATCCCATCTCTCCATATTACCATCAGCATATCCCATCTCTCCATATTACCATCAGCATATCCAATCTCTCCATATTACCATCAGCATATCCAATCTCTCTATATTACCATCAGCATATCCCATCTCTCTATATTACCATCAGCATATCCCATCTCTCTATATTACCATCAGCATATCCCATCTCTCTATATTACCATCAGCATACCCCATCTCTCTATATTACCATCAGCATATCCCATCTCTCTATATTACCATCAGCATATCTCATCTCTCTATATTACCATCAGCATATCCCATCTCTCTATATTACCATCAGCATATCCCATCTCTCTATATTACCATCAACACATCCCGTCTCTCTATATTACCATCAGCATATCCCATCTCTCTACATTACCATCAGCATATCCCATCTCTCTATATTACCATCAGCACACCCCGTCTCTATATTACCATCAGCATATCCAATCTCTCTATATTACCATCAGCACATCCCACCTCTCCATATTACCATCAGCACATCCCATCTCTCTATATTACCATCAACATATCCCATCGCTCCATATTACTATCAGTATATCCCATCGCTCTATATTACTATCAGTATATCCCATCTCTCTATATTACCATCAGCACATCCCACCTCTTCATATTACCACCAGCACATCCCATCTCTCCATATTACCATCAGCACATCCCACCTCTCCATATTACCACCAGCACATCCCATCTCTCTATATTACCATCAGCATATCCCATCTCTCTATATTACCACCAGCATATCCCATCTCTCTATATTACCATCAGCATATCCCATCTCTCTATGTTACCATCAGCATATCCCATCTCTCCATATCACCATCTGCATATCCCGTCTCTCTATATTACCATCAGCATATCCCATCTCTCTATATTACCATCATCATATCCAATCTCTCTATATTACCATCAGCATATCCCATCTCTCTATATTACCACCAGCATATCCCATCTCTCTATGTTACCATCAGCATATCCCATCTCTCTATATTACCACCAGCATATCCCATCTCTCTATATTACCATCAGCATATCCCATCTCTCTATGTTACCATCAGCATATCCCATCTCTCCATATCACCATCCGCATATCCCGTCTCTCTATATTATCATCAGCATATTCCATCTCTCTATATTACCATCAGCATATCCAATCTCTCTATATTACCATCAGCACATCCCATCTCTCTATATTACCATCAGCATATCCCATCTCTCTATATTACCATCAGCATATCCCATCTCTCTATATTACCATCAGCATATCCCATCTCTCTATATTACCATCAGCATATCCCATCTCTCTATATTACCATCAGCATATCCCATCTCTCTATATTACCATCAGCATATCCCATCTCTCCATATTACCATCAGCACATCCCATCTTTCCATATTACCATCAGCACGTCCCTTATCTCTATATTACTTTCAGCATATCCCATCTCTCTATATTACCATCAGCATATCCCATCTCTCTATATTACCATCAGCATATCCCATCTCTCTATATTACCATTAGCATATCCCATCTCTCTATATTACCATCAGCATATCCCATCTCTCTATATTACCATCAGCACATCCCATCTCTCCATATTACCATCAGCCTATCCCATCTCTCTATATTACCATCAGCATATCCCTCCTCTCCATATTACCATCAGCACATCCTATCTCTCCTTATTGCCAGCAGCATATCTCATGATCTCTCTATATTGCTATCAACATATCCTTTCTCTCTATATTACCATCTGCACATTCTATCTCTCTATATTACCATCAGCATATCCCATCTCTCCATATTACCATCAGCATATCCCATCTCTCTATATTACCATCAGCATATCCCGTCTCTCTATATTACCATTAGCATATCCCATCTCTCCATATTACCATCAGCACATCCCATCTCTCCATATTACCTTCAGCCTACCCCATCTCTCTATATTATCATCAGCATATCCCATCTCTCTATATTACCATCAGCATATCCCATCTCTCCATATTACCATTAGCATATCCCATCTCTCCATATTACCATCAGCACATCCCATCTCTCCATATTACCTTCAGCCTACCCCATCTCTCTATATTACCATCAGCCTATTCCATCTCTATATTACCATCAGTACATCCCATCTCTCTACATTACCATCTGCACATCCCATCGCTTCATATTACAACCAGCACATCCCACCTCCCCATATTACCATCTGTACATCCCATCTCTCTATACCACCATCAGCAGATCCCACCTCTCCATATTACCATCAGCACATCCCACCTCTCCATATTACCATCAGCACATCCCACCTCTCCATACTACCATCTGTATATCCCATATCTCCATATAACCTCAGACATCACACCTCTCTATATTACCATCAGCACATCCTGTCGTCTCTATATATTACCATATCTCACCTCTCCATATTACCATCAGCACATCCAACCTCTCTATATTACCATCTGCATATCTCACCTCTCCATGTTACTATCGGCGCAGCGCATCTCTCTATATTACAATCAACACATCCCATCTCACCATATTACCATCAACACATCCCACCTCTCCATGCTGCCATAAACACATCCCATCTCTCTATATTACCATCAGGGCATCCCACCTCCACATATTACCTTCAGCACAGCCCATCTCTCTATATTACCATCAGCGCATCCCACCTCTCCATATTATTATCAGCACAGCCCATCTCTCTATATTACCATCAGCACAACCCACATCTCCATATTATCATATCCCATATCTCCATATTACCATCAACACATCCCACCTCTCCATACTACCATAAGCACACCCCATCTCTCCATATTACCATCTGTAAATCCCATCTCTCCATATTACCATCAGACATCCCATCTCTCTATATTACCATCATCACTTCACACCTCTCTATATTACCATCAGCACATCCCATTTCTCTATATTACCATCAGCTTATCCAACATCTCCATATTACCATCAGCACATCCCATTTCTCTATATTACCATCAGCATATCCAACATCTCCATATTACCATCAGCACAGCCCATCTCTGTATATCACCATCAGCATATCTCGCCTCTCCATATTACAATCAACACATCCCATTTCTCTATATTACCATCAGCATATCCCACTTCTCCATATTACCATCAGCACAGCTCATCTCTCTATATTTCCATCAGCACATCCCTCCTCTCCATATTACTATCAGCACATCCCAACTCTCCATATTACATATCAACACATTCCACCTCTATATATTGCCATCTGCATGTCCCAGCTCTGTACCTGAGCATCATCACATCTCATCCCTACATTAACATTAGCACATTCCATCACCATCAGCATATCCCACCTCTTTACATTACCATCAGCACATCCCATCACCATCAGCATATCTCACCTCTCCGTATTACCACCTGGTCATCCCAGCTCTGAACCTGAGCATCATAGCATCTCGTCTCTACATTACTGTTGGTACATCCCATCAGCACATCGCACCTCTCTACATTACCATCAATACATCTGATCACCATCAGCATATCCCACCTAACTACGTTATAATCAGTACATCCACTCCCCATCAGCATATTCCGCCTCTCTACATTACCATTAGCACATCCCACCTCACTGTATTTCCATCAGCATATCCCACCTTCCATCTTTAGCATCAACACATTCCCTCCCATCCCACCTCTCTATATTACCATCAACACAACCCATCACCATCAGCACATCCCACCTTTCTATATTACCATCCACACATCCCATCACCTTTAGCATATCCTAACTCTCTACATTACAATCAGCACATCCCATCACCAGCATCACATCTGATCTCTCTAAATTACCATCAGCACATCCCAACTCTACATTACCATCAACACATTCCATCGCCGTCCTCGTATTCCAACTCTCCACATTACCATCAACATATCCAATCGCCATCAGTGCATCCCACCTCTCTAAATTACTATCAGCACACCCCATCATCATCAGCACATCCCACCTCTCTACATTACCATCAACACATCCCATCACCATCAGCACATCCCACCTTTCTATATTACCATCCACACATCCCATCACCTTCAGCATATCCTAACTCTCTACATTACCATCAGTACATCCCATCACCAGCATCACATCTGACCTCTCTACATTACCATCAGCACATCCCAACTCTACATTACCATCAACACATTCCATCGCCATCCTCGTATCCCAACTCTCCACATTACCATCAACACATCCAATCGCCATCAGTGCATCCCACCTCTCTAAATTACTATCAGCACATCCCATCACCATCAGCACATCCATTCTCTCTACATTTCCATCAACACATCCCTTTACCATTGGCACATCCCAACTCTCTACATTGCCATCAACACATCCCATCACCACATCCCAACTAACTACATTACCATCAACACATCCCATTACTATGAGTGCATCCCACCTCTAGATTATTATCACCACAGCCCATCATCATCAGCACTTCTCACCTCTCTACATTACCATCAGCACATCCCATTATCATCAGCACATTCCACCACTCAACATTTCCATCAACACATCTCATCACCATCAGCACATCCCGCCACTATATTTCCATCAACCCAACCCACCACCATCAGCACATCCCACCTCTCTACATTACCATCAACACATCTCATTATCATCAGGACATCCCGCCTCTCAGCATTTCCATCAACACATCTTATCACCATCAGCACATCCCACCACTCAACATTTCCATCAACACATCTCATCACCATCAGCACATCCCGCCACTCAACATTTCCATCAACACATCCCATCACCATCAGCACATCCTGCCACTCGACATTTCCATCAACACATCCCATCACCATCAGCACATCCCACCTTTCTATATTACCATCCACACATCTCATCACCTTCAGCATATCCTAACTCTCTACATTACAATCAGCACATCCCATCACCAGCATCACATCTGACCTCTCTACATTACCATCAGCACATCCCAACTCTACATTACCATCAACACATTCCATCGCCGTCCTCGTATTCCAACTCTCCACATTACCATCAACATATCCAATCGCCATCAGTGCATCCCACCTCTCTAAATTACTATCAGCACACCCCATCATCATCAGCACATCCCATCTCTCTACATTACCATCAACACATCCCATCACCATCAGCACATCCCACCTTTCTATATTACCATCCACACATCCCATCACCTTCAGCATATCCTAACTCTCTACATTACCATCAGCACATCCCATCACCAGCATCACATCTGACCTCTCTACATTACCATCAGCACATCCCAACTCTACATTATCATCAACACATTCCATCGCCATCCTCGTATCCCAACTCTCCACATTACCATCAACACATCCAATCGCCATCAGTGCATCCCACCTCTCTAAATTACCATCAGCACATCCCAACTCTACATTACCATCAACACATTCCATCGCCGTCCTCGTATTCCAACTCTCCACATTACCATCAACATATCCAATCGCCATCAGTGCATCCCACCTCTCTAAATTACTATCAGCACACCCCATCATCATCAGCACATCCCACCTCTCTACATTACCATCAACACATCCCATCACCATCAGCACATCCCACCTTTCTATATTACCACCCACACATCCCATCACCTTCAGCATATCCTAACTCTCTACATTACAATCAGCACATCCCATCACCAGCATCACATCTGATCTCTCTACATTACCATCAGCACATCCCAACTCTACATTACCATCAACACATTCCATCGCCATCCTCGTATCCCAACTCTCCACATTACCATCAACACATCCAATCGCCATCAGTGCATCCCACCTCTCTAAATTACTATCAGCACATCCCATCACCATCAGCACATCCATTCTCTCTACATTTCCATCAACACATCCCTTTACCATTGGCACATCCCAACTCTCTACATTGCCATCAACACATCCCATCACCACATCCCAACTAACTACATTACCATCAACACATCCCATTACTATGAGTGCATCCCACCTCTCTAGATTATTATCAACACATCCCATCACCATCAGCACATCCCGCCACTCGACATTTCCATCAACACATCCCATCACCATCAGCACATCCCACTTCTTCAGATGTTTAAACTGCAGTCATGCCTCTCAGTCACTGGATATAATGGCACTTAATTCTTACTGGTCAAACTCTTTATGCTTGCACCTATATATCAAGGATGGGGCATCGTTGTGGAAAAAGTACATAAGAAGGGCGCTGATAGACAAGTTTGTTAGAGAGAAAGATATATTGTCCCAGAATGCATTTCATTGTCACAAGAGCTGATGTGTTGCTCGTAGTCATGAACCCTTCAGGTTGTCACAAATATAAATTTAGATAGACATGATAGAGCCTTGAACTGGTCATCTGGATCATTTTACTTCTTCATTCACTTCTTGAACAGATTCACTCAACTGATCATCTTGAACATTTCATCAAAGAGAGCAGGAGATTGCTCACCAGGCTGTTCTTCCATCCTTTCAAGAAATCTGAATATACACTACAAGAATTGACTCGAGTACATTACCCATTACATCTGAAGTTGAACTATGAAAAGGCTATCAATTTGCCCCATGTATGCAGACTAATAGCTTCAATGTTAATCAATGTCACCTGGTTCATTGCTCAGCTCACCTGAGTAAAGGACCAATTCTGTCCTGTTTGTCCACGGTACATGATTGCAGACAATGGGCCTTTCAGCTCTCCCGTTATGTGTCTGCTGTTGTCGCAAAATACACATATGAATAATAAATGCTTCCCGAGCTCTCGAGAGTCGTGCAGAGCTGATGTTAGACAATCTGATTTAAGTCATTAAACGAGGTAGCTTTTGTGGAGTCTCGGATAATGAACAAGATCAACATTTAGGTGAGAAAAAAACATAAAATAATAAAAAATAGAAAGAAAAGAAGGAACATTTGTGATATTACATGTGTTAGAAATTTAATTTTCAAGGGTTTGATTATAACTTCATCAAATAAAACAGCTGGGTTATGTGTTAATTACCTGTATATATTTACTTTGTAACGAACCTGTCAGCCTTGCAGATACTCGTTTAGCCATTGCCCAGGCAATGAACTATGACACAACTTATTACTCAGGTTATGAAGTGATATTCTGTATGCTTGTTGAATCATATTATTTTAATGAATTTTAACTTCATGGGGGTAATCTAATAATTGTGCAGAGCTGATGTTAGACAATCTGATTTAAGTCATTAAACGAGGTAGCTTTTGTGGAGTCTCGGATAATGAACAAGATCAACATTTAGGTGAGAAAAAAACATAAAATAATAAAAAATAGAAAGAAAAGAAGGAACATTTGTGATATTACATGTGTTAGAAATTTAATTTTCAAGGGTTTGATTATAACTTCATCAAATAAAACAGCTGGGTTATGTGTTAATTACCTGTATATATTTACTTTGTAACGAACCTGTCAGCCTTGCAGATACTCGTTTAGCCATTGCCCAGGCAATGAACTATGACACAACTTATTACTCAGGTTATGAAGTGATATTCTGTATGCTTGTTGAATCATATTATTTTAATGAATTTTAACTTCATGGGGGTAATCTAATAATTTGATGATGAAAAAAACCATGAAACAGGTGGATTCTACATGTATAAATGTGCACAATGGACTCCTGACTGTAGCTTGTAACTGTAAATCATTCTTATTGTTCGTTAACACGAATTATCAATCGCTTCAATTATCAATCGCTTCAATTTCTTTCGATCAGAATTCATGTGCAGAGATTAAAGCCCTGCCAGTTTAATAATTAAGTGGTTTGATACTTTTTGTCTTTTGCTTCCATTAGTTTAACCCCGGTAGATATAATTATAAAACTGATTTTACTCGGGAGTAATTACAGACTTTCTAGCGTAACCATCCATGACGCTAATTAACATGGCAGCCCTCCCGAGCTTGGGTTTCTCCGATTTACTGCCGTTTCGGAAATGTCCAACCATAAGCACGGTCTTTGAACATGACACATTTTTGATGTATTCTCTGGCAGGATGTCCAGTGTGGCAGAATAATAACAGAGCGCCATGAGAAACAATGCTGGACCATTCCACGCAAGGAAGATGGAGTGCCATGACCACTGTCTATATCGGATGAAGATTTTGCACGGTCTTCCTGATGATCGAGGCAGGGAAAAAAGCGAAGGTAAAAATTACCACTCGATCTGTATAACGTCGACTTTGTGCTCTGGCGATTATCATCCACAAAGCTCGGCCAAATGGCTATGATTAGACTGAATTAACATTGACAGACAATAAAGAATGGAGCAATTATTGGACACTGACTGCCAATAGGTGACAACCTTTTTACCTGACTTCTGTAGACACACGCACATTCATGCATTCATGCATGACTGACTAGCCATGGTGTACGTTTCCTCTCTACACGATGGCAAATGTCAATTTCCTTGTCGTACACAACATCTATAGAAAATGTTGACTGATTCCCTGCCATTATGTTTAATGGACTGTAACAATGACTGTATGGAAATATCACCACAGCCATTTACAGTAGCTATATTCATGTCTTGGAGCTCTGTGATTACATTAATCTCTTGAAACAGAGATAAGGCAGACACATACATATACGTGTCGCTTTATATTTCCAATTGTAATGGTTCAAAATCTTTGTGAAAATTCACCAGATCCCTCTCCTCACAACGTTGATTTGCAATGCAACAGTATAGTCTATATCTTTGGTCTTTAATGTAGATAAACGTTTGAACATTAGCCCACACTGCAACAACATTCTACACTGCAACATTAGCCCACACAGGACACTGCAACAACACTACGCTGCAGCATTAGCCCACACTGGAAAGACAACTATGCTGCAGCATTAGATCACACTTTAACAACACTCTACACTACGACATTAGCTCACACATGACACTGCAAGAACACTACGCTGCAGCATTAGACCACACTGTAGCAACACTCTATACTTGAACATTAGCCCACACTGCAACAACACTACACTGCAACATTAGCCTACACTGTACATGTAACAACACTCTATGCTTCAACATTAGCCACACTGGGCATATCAGTCATGTAAGATGAAGTGACATGAATTTACGTGGTCAGCCATTGTTACCCCTCAGCCCATAGGGCTGTAGGGTCTTGTCGTTGCCATGTACGTACGTCCGTCCGTCCGTCCGTCCGTCCGTCAACATTTTCTTGTCCGCTGAATATCTGCAGATCTATGAAGGCGGGCCTGACCAAACTTTGGTGAGAGCTTCCTGAATGTTGACTGAAGAAATGATTAGATTTTCAGATGGCTATGATGATTTCGTGATTTTTAATTATTTTTTTTATTATTTATTGATGGCTCAGCTTTTGCAATGTTATCTATGCCCATCAACATGTTCTTGTCCGCTGAATATCTGCAGATCTATCAAGTCAGGCCTGACCAAACTTTGGTGAGAGCTTCCTGAATGCTGACTGATGAAGTGATTAGATTTTCAGATGGCTATGATGATTTCATGAATTTTAATTATTTCTTTTATTTTGTTTATTGATGGCTTGGCTTTTTGCACTGTTATCTATGCCCATTGGGAACCCTTGGTTGCATGTTTCATTTTGACTTTTGAAGGTTCCCTGATACAAGAAAGCCTGGGCCATTCAAGATTACCATTGGATGGAACTCCCCAATTCCCATATATTCTGAGAGCTTACATGATGCTACACTTGTTCAACCTATGCACTACCCTTGGGGGATTTCTCCACCCCTGGGGCACTAAATGTTAAAGTTTTGGACTTTTTCCTATTCACAGCTTCTCAGCCTGCAGTGTACATTGCTTTTTCACACACATGCTGAATCACCTAATTTTTTTTCCTTTTATAGTAATAACTAACAGGTTGGTGACATTATTTTATTTCCCAAGTACAAGAGAAAATAACCGGCGAGGGGGTCCCCGCAGTATCGAACCCCTGTTAGGTTTGAATTTCATGTCGCCTTAAATGAAGGACAACATTTTTCTTCAATTTTGCTGCATCGATTTATCAGAAAGCTTTTGCACAAACCATATTTTATTTCAGAAGTATAATATGAAATAACTGGCAGGGGAATCCCTGCAGTATCGAACCCCTGTTAGTGTGAATTTCGCGTCGCCTTAAATGAAGGACAACATTTTTCTTCAGTTTTGCTATTAAATCATTCTACTCCACATCATATGATTTATCTTAAAGCTTTTGCACAAAACATATTTATTTCAGAAGTGTAGTTTGAATTTCGCGTCACCTTAAATGAAGGACAACATTTTTCTTCAATTTTGCTGTTAAATCATTCTATTTTACATCATATGATTTATCCTAAAACTTTTGCATGAACCATATTTGTGTCCACACATTTAACTGGTACAACATAATGCTTCAATTTTCGTCACCAAACATGTTACTGTACCTTGGAAATTATTTAAAACGAGTGATTAGGAGAGTGTCAATCAGTGTGTTTCTAAGCCATTAAACTTATCACACTTGCGCAATGCATAAATTGCCACTGATAAAGCTACACTTTCTTGCATGCTGTAATCCCAGCACACCACTCACGTGAAAACGAAGTCTATTATATCTATCACTTTCATTTTTTGTTTCATTTGAGTTTTGGGTGCCCATACATTTTTCGGAATGCAGCCCTGATCCTACTTGACTAAAAAAAAAACAGGCTGAGGGGTCCACGCACCTTTTAGGTGCTTGCCTGCAATTCATGTTTTATTTGCTAACATGTCAATTCACATTGAAAAGCATTATCTCCTCTTCTGAACTATATCCCCCGCATTGCTGCAGCATTCTGAACTATATCCCCCGCATTGCTGCAGCATTAGCCCACACTGTAACAACACTCTACACTGCAACATTTGTCCACACTGTAACAATATACACTGCAACATTTGTCCACACTGTAACAGTGGTTAGTGCTGCAACTGTAAATAGATTAAAACACAGACCTTTGTCCCCCTTCCCCTTTTTGGCAATAACTAATGCAATAAGCAATAAGCCTGTGGGGGGGGAGAGTGTGAGAGGGGGGTACTCCCCTCCCTCCCTCTCTGCCATAGGCGATTTTTTTAAATAAGCTTAGGGAAGGGTGCTCTGTCAGAGCAGTTAAGAAGTAAATGTTTCTAGTCCTAAATAAGACAGGAAACTGGGAAGAAACGCAAATTGGAAATGAGAAAGGTGTATATTCTCTGATCAATTGGTTTGCTTCCTTCATGCATTGTGGCATATACAGCTCTCCTGACACAAGATTCTGGGATTTCAGTAGCCTTTCTCAATACCACCGGCTAACAGTGATCAGCATGATCATGAGGATTCCCGAACATTTTAATTTGCGACAACTCGAACAATTTACGGCAGATGTTCAGGAAGCGTGGACCAGGGAAAACATGGCGGAGCTACCTGGAAACGTATAATGCCGACATATTTTTGCAAGTACCATTAAAGTTACTGACATTTTCGAGTGCTGGGCGCATCTTTTTTGTGCTTTAGTGCCAGGCAGCCAAAATTAGTCTCGGGTGTTCCCGCCCAGCGTGGGCAGAACCCTGATGCATGTAACAATGGAATAACATGTGACAATTAAGACTTTGAGTGTTTAATGATTAGTGAAAATACATGTACATCACATGTAATTCAGTTGAGAGGTGATACTACATGAACACAATTTTCAACTGCAAGTTAGAGAGAAATAACAGAATTTGGAAATAAAACTGGTAACCTATACTCCCTGTGGGTTGCCGGGAAAATCATTATTTCAGCAGTAGGAGAAAGAGAGAATTAAACATCGAGTTCAGCAATATTTCAGCTATATAGCGGCTTCTGAGCAGTGGACAAGATTAGACACTGTTTGCTGAGACTGACACAATCGGGACAGGTCCGATGGATAAACACCAAAGCTATGAAAATTATCAAATGCATGCATTCATGACATCATAAAGGTTGGCAATGAACAGTATATCACATAATAGTGTTTACAATGTTACATGCAGACAACAATCATCCCTACAGTGGAATCTCCCCTTTGAACACCTGTGTTAGACACCTGTGAATGAACAGTGTTGCATACTGGCTCTGAAGGGAACTGCCCTGAAACTGATGAGATTAATTTTAATGGTAGGGGAAAACACTAGGTGTTATAGAATATCTATTTTTGGCCAACGATCATCACCAAACTTGACACACCATAATACTGACTTGTGGCTTCGGATATCCAGAATCACAGGCTGATAAGGTCAATTCAAAAAATTTTCACCAAGATTAAGGTTGTCTTAAGTCGAGTTCAGCAATACAGTAGTTCACTTCTTCAAACTATCTCATTAATTAAAAAAGTAATTTTATCGGCTTAATTTTGATGATGTATCCATTTCTTGTAGTTGCGTGATATTTTCCAACTCAATTTCATAAATCTAAATGTACCATGTAAACTGATACCACCAATTCAGTCAAACTGATGTCCATCAAGAGATTAATCATATTTTATAAATATTGGGCTATCTCTCGGACACATATGACATAACAGAAGGATGGGAAATACCAATATCTGCTAATCTGAAAGGGGAAAAAATAGGAGAAAAGAATGAGCTTGAGAGATAAATTGGTGATTGATTCGTCAAGCTTAGATGAGAATGATTGTATGTAGTCACGGTGAATTTTTGCTCATCGTCAAAACGAGGATTTCTGAGGAAGATGAAAAATCAATCCTAGATCTTGTTAGACGGCCTGCATATTTTCCGCTAAAGAATTACGATATGTTCTTTCGGAGCTCAGGAAATCTTTGTACCTGATCACATGGAGATACTGTAAACTGCCCAATAAAATTGTGCAGATAATTTCATTATTACCTTGTTTTTCTCATTTGCCTTCGTTGACTCGTAGCACGTATAATATGGTACAGATAGTATCGCCAGAGAAAAAATGTACTGCAGACAAATTGTGCTGAAAAATTGTTCCGTGGAAAAACAAAATCAGTATGGAATTAATATTTGGTTCTGACTCTGTATTTTTTATGATGAGATGTTCAAGCATTAACCAGATCTTATGGAGCTATGAGAATAAAATGGACATACCTGTTTTTCTGAAGATTGTACATTAATCGATCCTTAAACTTATTATTAAAGTTTACTAATTTACAGATTTAAAGTCCATAGAATATACCAGTTAGATGTTTGTTTGACTTCTTTGTATTCCCACCTTTGGTTGTATCATACATATATATATATTCATATGTTTGCATCATATTTTTCACCTGATGTTTACATTGTGCATTTAATCCCACTGATGTTCACATCATATACTTTCACCAGATGCTTGCATCATGCATATATTCTCATCTGCTGTTTGTATCTTACATATATTCCCATCTGGTGATTGCATCATACATATATTCCCACCTAATGTTTGTATCACACAAAATATTCCCACCTGATGTTTATATCATGCATATTCCCACCTTATGTTTGTATCATACATATATTTTCACCAATGTTTGCATCATATATTTTTACCTGATGTTTGTATTGTACATATATTACCACCTGAAGTTTGTATCTTATATATATTCCCACCTGATGTTTGAATCATATATATTCCCATTTGATGTTTGTTTCTTAATATATTCCCACCTGATGTTTGTATCATACCTATATCCCACTTGATGTTCTTATCCTAAATGTATTTCTGCCTAATGGTCACATCTGACTCATCAAGATGTTTGCATCATACATATTCTCACCTGATGTTTGTATCTTACATATATTGATGTTTGCATCATACATATTCTCACCTGATGTTTGTATCTTACATATATTGATGTTTGCATCATACATATTCTCACCTGATGTTTGTATCTTACATATATTGATGTTTGCATCATACATATTCTCACCTGATGTTTGTATCTTACATATATTCCCACCTGATGTTTGCATCATACATATATTCTCACCTGATGTTTGTATCTTACATATATTCTCACCTGATGTTTGTATCTTACATATATTCCCATCTGATGTTTGCATCATACATATTCCCACCTGATGTTTGTATCTTACATATATTCCCACCTGATGTTTGTATCTTACATATATTCCCACCTGATGTTTGTATCTCACATATGTTCCAACCTGATGTTTGCATCATACATATTCTCACCTGATGTTTGTATCTTACATATATTCCCACCTGATGTTTGCATCATACATATATTCCCACCTGATGTTTGTATCTTACATATATTCTCACCTGATGTTTGTATCTTACATATATTCCCACCTGATGTTTGCACTGCGGTGGTCTAATGGTTAGAGCGTCGGCCTCGTAAGCGGTAGGTACTGGGTTCGATCCCAGGCCGGGTCATACCTAAGACTTGAAAAATGGAACTTGTTGCTCCCTCGCTTACGCTCAGCATTAAGAGGATAGAACAGGGACTGGTTCGCTCGGTGTCAGTATAATGTGACTGAGTGGGGTGTCATGTCTGCCTACGGCATGATATTTCAGTGGGACAGCACTATAAAATGGCAGCATTAGATCTGCTCTGTTACAAGTAGGTGCCCCTGTCCCTCCCCCTCCCATCCCTTCCCTTCCCCGTCGTGATATAGCTGAAAAAATGTTGAAAGCGACGTTAAACCCTATTCACTCACTCACTCACTGTTTGTATCTTACATATATTTCCACCTGATGTTTGTATCTTACATATATTCCCACCTGATGTTTGCATCATACATATATTCCCACCTGATGTTTTTATCTTACATATATTCCCACCTGATGTTTGCATCATACATATATTCCCACCTTATGTTTTTATCTTACATATACTCACCTGATGTTTGCATCATACATATATTCTCACCTGATGTTTGTGTCTTACATATATTCCGACCTGATGTTTGTATCTTACATATATTCCCACCTGATGTTTGTATCTTACATATATTCCCACCTGATGTTTGTATCTCACATATGTTCCAACCTGATGTTTGCATCATACATATATTCCCACCTGATGTTTGTATCTTACATATATTCCCACCTGATGTTTGTATCTTACATATATTCCCACCTGATGTTTGTATCTTACATATATTCCCACCTGATGTTTGTATCTCACATATATTCCAACCTGATGTTTGTATCTTACATATATTCCAACCTGATGTTTGTATCTTACATATATTCCAACCTGATGTTTGTATCTTGAGAGCATTGGTATATGAGAAATCTCAATTGGTAATTGTGGTCAAGTGAGACTTACAATACGGTCTGATGCACTTGGGCAATTAACCAACTGAAACCCTACAATTTACTCTGATATGTGATAAGGACATGTATTCCCATCCTACCACTATAGAGCTGAAGTATTGCTGATTGTGATGTTAAATTTAACCCTCTCTCTCTCTCTCTCTTTCACAGCCTACATATATTCCCACCTGATATTCACATCTTAGATATTTTCCCTTCCGACCACTATAGAGTTGAAATATTGTTCTTAAATTTAACTCTCTCACACATCCTATACATATATGCACACCTGATTTTCACATACTACCGTCTGATGTTCATGTCCTACATAAACGTCCACCTGATATTCACATCCAAAATTAATTGCCATTGCTACCTGATGTTCACATCTTACATACATGTATATTAATTCCCACCAGATTCTATATTATATATACTTGTGTTACCCACCATTAGTACCCAGCATTCACACCAAAACATAGTTGAACATTTTTCTGACCCTGAAAATTCCACCTGAGATTATTGCATTGACTAAGTTCCATGAATTGAATCCATTGATCTTTCAAATAAGTTGTACATACATGTATACAGAATGCTGGGGCAAAATGAGCATTTGATTTCATACCTTTACTTTTGAGTATAAACCCAAGAAGGGCATCTTGTCACATGCACCTTTATGAATTTCTCAATTAGGAAAAGTCATAATTTTTTAATGTGACTGACAATTTTACATATATATATATATGTCAACGGGAACGGGACATAACATTGAATCAATGTTGAACACCAAAACTGGAATCCATTCCAGCTCATTTATCAGATGATGTCAGGCACAAATATAAACACTGATACAAAATGGGTGTAGGACAAAACCCCAGCAGACAAAACCCCAGTGGACAAAACCCCAGCGGACAAAACCCCAATCTGACAAAACCTCCAATTTTAACTTTTGTATGAAAAAATTATATTTGCCATACAACAACATTAAGAGATTTTATCTATATTTTTTTTTATTAAATTAAGGTCAATATTTACATGTTATGGTCAATATTTACATACAAAAAGGTGACATTTTACATTTAGTTTTCTTTCTGCCTAGTAATCTATCTAAATCTAGTAAGTCTATCTGATATAGTCTGATATTATGTCCAAGGCCTCTCTTGGTTTCTTCCAATGTCTAACGACCGCTGTCCAAGTCAACGCACAGATTGCGTAGTCTTTCCTGTAGGTCTTTTGTAGCTTGCTGCACTCGCTTTTTTAACCTCTGTCCAACCGCATCATTTGCCAAATGTGTAGAAGCGATGCACGCATCCTTCCTTATGTTTTCGATGGCAGCCCATACGGTTGGATGGGAATACCCTACTAACTGCTTGAAGGAACGGTTCCAACTCTCACATAAATTGTTGGTGCGGGCTTCATTCTCTATGGTAGCCGTGTGAACGTAACATTTCTCTGGGGGTTTCAAATATTTGGAAATCCAAACAAATTTCAAGGATTTAGTCATAGCGTGAAAATCTGCGCTCTTCAGTCTCCCTTCTCACTTACTTTGCCGATCACAATGGAAAATTTATATTTCCTTCAAATGATTACCATTGGGAATTAATGAAAAACAAATTAATCAGAATTAAAAGCATATTTAGAAGTAAACACAAATTTTTTAAAAAAATGAAGTGGGGTTTTGTCCACTTTTCCTGTTCTGGGGATTTTTGTGTTGGGGTTTTGTCCACTGGGGTTTTGTCCGCTGGTGTTTTGTCCTTTGGTGTTTTGTCCACTGGGGTTTTGTCCGTATCCCGTACAAAACAGTGAGAGAAACGTCTGAGCGGTTATGAAATTCCAAAACTGTAGCAATTCCTCCAAGCAGGTATTCCTGCTAGCGGATGTCTAAGGTGCAGCTAACTGAATTTACAACTGCTCTCAAATGGTGTCAAACTGGTATATAAGTGGCAGTAGCCTTGGTAGTACTGGTTCCAAAATGTACATTCCTTGATCAAATCAATGGTATTTGATTGTTAAACATATGCTGTGACCAAACCCAGTTAATCAATGCAATAAATATTAGTTGAATGGATAAAGTTTGATACATACAAAGAACAATTACATATTAATTTAAGGAATATAGAGGATAGCAAAAGATAACTAGAAAGAGCATGTGTATACATGTGTAACATAATGAAGCCTACAATTATGATCTAACACAGCTGACCATATAGTCGTACAAACAATGCCTGTATATCTTGATTGGTTCAATACTGTTACATGCAGGGTGACATATATATTTATGTATAATGATAAGCATTAGAACAAGCATATCCTGCCAATGCATTGATTCTTCAACATGGTGAAGAAGTGAAAATCACATGTTTACATGTAGGCTTAATCATGTTGTCTTCCCCAGATTGTAACAATGTAACATTTCATCTGCAATATGGTCAATGCAGAAGAGAAACAAGAGCAAGATCTCAGATCTAGTGGGTTACCTCCCCTGATGTGCAGACTGTTTATACCTCTGAAGAACCCCCAATTGTGAATGATTTATTCTCAGAATGACTTCTTGTCAAGGCAAATTCTCAATAGACATGATAGACAGAAGAAATAATTGCAACAAGCTTATACATACATTTTTTACTACTGTCAAAAAGACAGATATATGTGATCGCGGTTTCCGTCCGTGTCTGGTATGTATCTGTGACAGTTTTCTATCTACAGTTGCAATTTTTGTTCGAGTTAATACACTACATTGAGACAAAATACCACTTACTGATATTGAGGTCAAGGTCAGAGATCAAGGTCACTTCTGCCTAAAAAAAAATAGAAACTCTGGGAAAAATTTAAGTATTTTGACTTGATACATTACGGTCACTGTGACTCCCAGAATCAAGAAATCATAAAAAATTGCAAATTCTCATTTTGAATGAATAAATTAGGGTGAGTAAATGATTTGCATAACAAAATTGAGGTCAAAGTTACTGTTGTTGTATATTGAAGCCAATATTGCTAATCCTTGTATTCCTTCATGTATTCAAAACACCATGGATATCTTGTTCTGTTTTATAGCTCGCACTATCTCCTACACATGAGTTTGTAATAGTTTTCTAATGGATTCAGACAGTATAAATGTGCTTTTGGATATAAAAGACATTGTGTACATGCTCATTGTGTATATAAACATTGTATTTCTATAGTGGCAATGGCTCTTCTCATTGAAGGGAATTAGCTTGACCTATGGCAGTGCTGAAGGTAACAGTAAATTACATATTGAGATAAGGAAATGAGCTGATCTGTTCAGTATTTAAAAACTGGGAAATGGACGATTGAAACGATAAACCTGCCTTATTAAGATTTTAACGATCTCCTTTGGCAATGCTATACAGGCCCGACACGTTATCTTAATGGTGAATACCTCTCTATTATGATAAGCTTCATTATTATTCAAGCATTCAGTAATATTTTATGAAAAGGTCGTATGACAACTATTTCCTTGTTAGCCCGGGATAATTCTTCAGACACTCTAGATCCACATAAGGGAGGAAATTTGTAGATGCGAATATTGGATTAGAGATGCGTGTCTATTATGTCCCTTCAGACGGACGGCCAGTTCATGCAGGCGACCATTGTCCCTGGCTGGCATTGCTATCATATGATGGACCAACAATCATATCAGACCAATACGAACTGTGATGGACTGATAGTCATCAGTGGGCTTTGTGTGGTCAAGGGTGTCCCATAGTCCCATCTACGGAGAAATAAGATGATAGAAATCTGATAGGATATTTGTTGTATTTGCCAAAGAATTGGTGCTGTCGGGCTTAAGAATGGTGCATGAAGATAAACTTGTGTGGCTATAAAACATTCTTAACAGCGTACCTGTATCTTAATTCAGAAGGTAATAGCTCCCCTGTCCTGCACACCTTCCAGTATAATTGATCTTCTCAGTATTAACATAATAATAACTGCTAAAACCTGAAGGTGTAAACTGCAGAATATGAACACAAAAGGTGATCTGCAGTTCCCAGACAACTTATTATATTCCTTATTTTTGATTGCCATGTTCTTACTGCTGAGATATTACGATTATCATTTTGAATTGTATTTATTTTGCTTCTCAGCATTAATTTAAAAATCATAACCAAAATTGTAAGTTATTTAATATTACAAAATCCGTTTTGCAATTTCTTCCCAGAATATAAATGAGTCTTTTGTCTTTCTTTTTTTATCCGAAATGTTAGCTTTTTATCAATTTAGCATACATACATGTATGCCTATATATACTTAGGGATCTTAACGTATTCATGTTTCAGTTTCATTTCATTCTTTTCTGAAAAAAAAAAAGATTTCAGTTTTAAAAACCGGGGGAAAAAATATTGCCATAAATTATGGATAACAAAGGAACTGACTTTTCAATTTTGTTTTAATTGTAAGTCTGTCTAATTAGAAAATCAGCCATTAACTGATGAGCCAGTTGCCTGAGTTATTGACTGCTCTGTGCAGAATGATATACGACGTATGAGGTGTCACAGAATGCCCTGTGGTGTTTTTCTTATCAATATTTGCCATCTCTTACGGACAGGGATAGAATTTATCTTTAATAATTCACCTTACTCTTTTGTTATGTGTTAGATATTCTTCGGAGTGGGTGTCATGTGGGTGATATCTCGTCTTATCAGTGTTTGACGATTACCTTATATTAATATTGAATATTGCCAGCTTTGCCCTGTGGCCAGTATCTAAGCTCGAGAACACCTCAGTCTTGCATTTTATAGTTGAAATATTATGGGAAAAATCACTTGTTTGTCAAGAGATATGAAAACGTTAGCCAAATAGGTGTGCATAAATGTTTAACTGATTTATTTTTTTATTTATTTTTATTTTTTGCTGCAGAAAGTAAAAGTAGGAATTCACATTCAATTACCACCTCATTGTCATTAGGCAAAACCCCATTTTCTGCATAAAATATAAAAAAGTTGTTTACAAAAAAGTGAAAAACTTTCATTATTTTTATCTCTTCATAACTATTTATTCTCTCTCTATAACATTGACAAAATCTGTGTTGGTTTACACTGCTTTGATTCAATGTTTCACTTATACAGATCCTCCAATACTGGTATTGGTATTTTAATGCCTCTCCTGTCACATCAAATAAAGCGATTAATATTTCACACTGTTTAACAGATCATTTTTTGCCTATTTCATTTGTTTATAGCATTGATACCTGAGACATTTGATTCACTATTATATTGCAATTTGATTTAGTTTGTATCAATTTCAAAGTTATTTCAGTTTTCCTGGGTCTGAATGAGTAAATTTTGTTGGATGATGAAATACCAGTGAAAGTTTTTTCTGACTGAATAGTTTTATATGGGTAACTACAGTTCTACTAGCACCATGTCTGTATTGTGTCTGAAAAGTACATAATGTAATACAGCGACCTCAAAGAGGATCCCAAGTAAAAGAAATCCAGGCAAACAATTCCTACAAGTTTATTTCCAAATATCCCAGGTGTCGAATGTACCCAGTCCATTGATTGCATCGTCACGGTACCATTTATGGAGGAGATTTGTGTACTAGTGTATTTTTTTCAAAGAATAGAGTAGTCAAATTTCCTTAAAATATATACGAGTTTGCATTAAAAAGGGCTCAATTTGGATCAGAACTATTTTTTGTAGAATTTTTAACTCTTTATTTGATCTTTCGTAACAGCTTTTCCAAACTCAAATGGCAATTTGACATGAGGAAAATGAGACATGCTCATCTAAATGCATACAAGCAGTAAATTTCACAAAAAGTCAACATCCTAAGCCTTTCAGCTGAGCTTCATGTTGATTGGGCACTCATTCGTACATGTACAGAGATAAAAAAAAATGCAGCCTAAATAGTGATCATTTAGGTATGAGATGATCGGTATATTGTCAAATGGATCACTCATCGTTCAATCAGCTATTCAGCTGCGCAGTGATACAAAGACGTCATCATTGGCTGTTCTACGTCCTGGACTTGCACCACCAATCAGTGCAAACAGAACATATGCAATTCGACAATTATTATGAAATATAAAAGTTCAAGAAAACCCCCCAGATCTCCTAAGAATAAAACAATCATTCATCATTTCCTGAAAAAAATAATATTCCATTTAAAATTGAAATAAACTATAATCAAATCAAAGTTGCCAGTTGTACAGAGTATGAATGATATATCACATTGACATAGAGGTTACAAACATGTAAACTACATGTATTAGCCTGTACGTGTGCACCTGTGCCCTGCAGATCAAGCAATATTGCTAATGACTGTAATAGGTATACAGGAGCACTGGACAAATATTGGACCATGTTCATTGTTAACATGCCCCTATTGTAACTGTTTTGTAGATCATCTTGTCACAGCATTGTGCGGAGGTCTCGATCTGCCTTGGGCCATGGCTGACACACGATCCCTACACACGACCGTTTCCACAGTCCTCAATCGGCCAAAGTTTGCTTGGTAAACAGGGCAAGGTAGTCAAGTAGATTCTCCCTTTGGGTCCACGGATAAAATGCCCGGTTCACCTCCATCCCCTTAGGGTAGCCCAAAGCCTACCCTAATTACTGTGTCAGTTTCCGACAAAAAAACTACGATTAATTTATTCAGAAATTCTGCTGCCACAGATTTGCACAGGAAACATAGGGCCTATGCTAACCAAATTACTTTCTTTCTTACGGCTATTTTCATTTCAGTTGGAAAATTCTGTTGAAGGCAGACCAGTGACAATGCAGTGTAATTGTTACAAGTTATGTCATTTCATGGACTGGATTATCAGATTTAATGTGAGGACAGGAAATTAATAATTATTAGCCTATCATTATGTAGATGGAAATTAAATGACTGTCAACAAGAAAACACACTCTGAAAAATTACAGATGTGGAAAGTCTAATCCTTCAGTGAATGAAGAATACCAGGTTTCTTTACAATTACAAGACGCCTTACCAAATGTTTTCTCATTTTTTTATTTTTAAACCTACATCTTTCCCAATCAACTTTCCTTTCATCAATTATTAATATTTATATTTTATCAGATGAAATCAGTCATTTTTATCCTTTTTTTTTCTTATCAGATTTTATCTGTAACTCAGCACGTGTCACACTCCTGTCATTAAAGATACTAATTGGCAAAATTATAATTGAAACAATGAGAGAAGGGATCTTAATTGGCATATTGTTTGAGACAATGCGGGTCTAATCAAATCCTATCATTACTATGTTGTATATTCACTCTCATAATAAATCTTCATTACCGAAGTAATAACTCTCATACCTTATATAACATGGCTCCTCTTGTCTCCTCTCATACCTCATATAACAGGACTCATCTGTCCCCTCTCATATGATATACAACATAGACTCATGTCTCCCCTCATACCGTATATAACATTGTTCATCTGTCTCCTCTCATACCTTATATAACATGCCCCCTCTGTCTCCTCTCACACCTTATATACCATGGCTCATCTGTCTCCACTCATACCTCATGTAACATGGCTCCGCTGTCTCTCATACCTTATATAACATGGCTCATGTTTCCTCTCATACCATATATAACGTTGCTCATATGTCCCTCTCATACCTTATGTAACATGACTCATCTGTCTCCTCTCATACCTTATATAACATTGTTCATCAGTCTCCTCTCATACCTTATATAACATGCCCCCTCTGTCTCCTCTCACACCGTATATACCATGGCTCATCTGTCTCCACTCATACCTTATGTAACATGGCTCATCTGTCTCTCATACCTTATGTAACATGACTCATCTGTCTCCTCTCATACCTTATATAACATTGTTCATCTGTCTCCTCTCATACCTTATATAACATGGCTCATCTGTCTCGCATACCTTATATAACATGGCTCATGTTTCCTCTCATACCATATATAACGTTGCTCATATGTCCTTCTCATACCTTATGTAACATGACTCATCTGTCTCCTCTCATACCTTTTATAACATGGCTTCTCTGTCTCCTCTCATCCCTTATATAACATGGTTCCTCTGTCTCTTCTCATCCCTTATATAACATGGCTCCTCTGTCTCATACCTTATATAACATGGCTCCTCTGTCTCCTCACATACCATATATAACATGGCTCCTCTGTCTCATACCTTATATAACATGGCTCCTCTGTCTCCTCTCATACCTTATATAACATGGCCACTTTGTCTCCTCTCATACCATATATAACATGACTCATCTGTCTCTCATACCGTATGCAACATGGCTCATCTGTCTCCTCTCGTACCTAATATAACACAGCTCACCTGTCTCCTCATACCTTATATATGTACAACACAGCTTTCCTGTCTCCTCATACCTTACACATGTACAACACAGCTCACCTGTCTCCTCATACCTTACACATGTACAACATTGCTCACCTGTCTCCTCATACCTTATATATGTACAACACAGCTCCCCTGTCTCCTCATACCTTACACATGTACAACACAGCTCTCCTGTCTCCTCATACCTTACACATGAACAACACATCTCTCCTGTCTCCTTATACCTTATACATGTACAACACAGCTCTCCTGTCTCCTCATACCTTATATATGTACAACACAGCTCACCTGTTTCCTCATACCTTATACATGTTCAACACAGCCCCCACTGTCTCATCATACCTTATACATGTACAACACAGCTCACCTGTTTCCTCATACCTTATACATGTTCAACACAGCCCCCACTGTCTCATCATACCTTATACATGTACAACACAGCTCACCTGTCTCCTCATACCTTATACATGTACAACACAGCTCTCCTGTCTCCTCATACCTTATACATGTACAACATAGCCCACCTGTCTCCTCATATCTTGTACATGTACAACACAGCTCACCTGTTTCCTCATACCTTATACATGTTCAACACAGCCCCCACTGTCTCATCATACCTTATACATGTACAACACAGCTCATCTGTCTCATCATACCTTATACATGTACAACACAGCCCACCTGCCTCCTCATACATTTTACATGTACAACACAGCTCACCTGTCTCCTCATACCTTATACATGTACAACACCACTCACCTGTCTCTTCATACCTTATACATGTACAACACAGCTCACTTGTCCCCTCATACCTTATACTGGTACAACACAGCTCACCTGTCTCCTCATACCTTACACATGTACAACATAGCTCCCCTGTCTCCTCATACCTTACACATGTACAACACAGCTCACCTGTCTCCTCATACCCTATACATGTACAACACAGCTCACATGTCTCATCATACCTTATACATGTACAACACAGCTCTCCTGTCTCCTCATACCTTACACATGTACAACACAGCTCTCCTGTCTCCTCATACCTTACACATGTACAACACAGCTCACCTGTCTCCTCATACCTTACACATGTACAACACAGCTCACCTGTCTCCTCATACCCTATACATGTACAACACCGCTCACCTGTCTCTTCATACCTTATACATGTACAACACCGCTCACTTGTCCCCTCATACCTTATACTGGTACAACACAGCTCACCTGTCTCCTCATACCTTACACATGTACAACACAGCTCACCTGTCTCCTCATACCTTATACATGTACAACACAGCTCTCCTGTCTCCTCCTACCTTATACATGTACAACATAGCCCACCTGTCTCCTCATATCTTATACATGTACAACACGGCCCACCTGCCTCCTCATACATTTTACATGTACAACGCAGCTCACCTGTCTCCTCGTACCTTATACATGTACAACACAGCCCCCACTGTCTCCTCATACCTTATACATGTACAACACAACCCCCACTGTCTCATCATACCTTATACATGTACAACACAGCTCATCTGTCTCATCATACCTTATACATGTACAACACAGCCCACCTGCCTCCTCATACATTTTACATGTGCAACACAGCTCACCTGTCTCATCATACCTTATACATGTACAACACAGCTCACCTGTTTCCTCATACCTTATACATGTTCAACACAGCCCCCACTGTCTCATCATACCTTATACATGTACAACACAGCTCACCTGTCTCCTCATACCTTATACATGTACAACACAGCTCTCCTGTCGCCTCATACCTTATACATGTACAACATATCCCACCTGTCTCCTCATATCTTGTACATGTACAACACAGCTCACCTGTTTCCTCATACCTTATACATGTTCAACACAGCCCCCACTGTCTCATCATACCTTATACATGTACAACACAGCTCATCTGTCTCATCATACCTTATACATGTACAACACAGCCCACCTGCCTCCTCATACATTTTACATGTACAACACAGCTCACCTGTCTCCTCATACCTTATACATGTACAACACCACTCACCTGTCTCTTCATACCTTATACATGTACAACACAGCTCACTTGTCCCCTCATACCTTATACTGGTACAACACAGCTCACCTGTCTCCTCATACCTTACACATGTACAACATAGCTCCCCTGTCTCCTCATACCTTACACATGTACAACACAGCTCACCTGTCTCCTCATACCCTATACATGTACAACATAGCTCACATGTCTCATCATACCTTATACATGTACAACACAGCTCTCCTGTCTCCTCATACCTTACACATGTACAACACAGCTCTCCTGTCTCCTCATACCTTACACATGTACAACACAGCTCTCCTGTCTCCTCATACCTTACACATGTACAACACAGCCCACCTGTCTCCTCATACCTTGTACATGTACAACACAGCTCATCTATCTCCTCATACCTTACACATGTACAACACAGCTCTCCTGTCTCCTCATACCTTATACATGTACAACATAGCCCACCTGTCTCCTCATACCTTGTACATGTACAACACAGCTCATCTATCTCCTCATATCTTATACATGTACAACACAGCCCCCACTGTCTCCTCATACCTTATACATGTACAACACAGCCCCCACTGTCTCCTCATACCTTATACATGTACAACGCAGCGCTCCTGTCTCCTCATACCTTATACATGTACAACATAGCCCACCTGTCTCCTCATACCTTGTACATGTACAACACAGCTCATCTATCTCCTCATATCTTGTACATGTACAACACAGCTCACCTGTCTCCCCATATCTTATACATGTACAACACAGCCCCCACTGTCTCCTCATACCTTATACATGTACAACACAGCCCCCACTGTCTCTTCATACCTTATACATGTACAACACAGCTCACCTGTCTCCTCATACCTTACACATGTACAACATAGCTCCCCTGTCTCCTCATACCTTACATATGTACAACACAGCTCACCTGTCTCCTCATACCTTATACATGTACAACACAGCTCTCCTGTCTCCTCATACCTTACACATGTACAACATAGCTCCCCTGTCTCCTCATACCTTACACATGTACAACACAGCTCACCTGTCTCCTCATACCTTATACATGTACAACACAGCTCTCCTGTCTCCTCATACCTTATACATGTACAACATAGCCCACCTGTCTCCTCATATCTTATACATGTACAACACGGCACACCTGCCTCCTCATACATTTTACATGTACAACACAGCTCACCTGTCTCCTCATACCTTATACATGTACAACACAGCCCCCACTGTCTCATACCTTATACATGTACAACACAGCCCCCACTGTCTCATCATACCTTATACATGTACAACACAGCTCATCTGTCTCATCATACCTTATACATGTACAACACCGCTCACCTGTCTCTTCATACCTTATACATGTACAACACAGCTCACATGTCTCATCATACCTTATACATGTACAACACAGCTCTCCTGTCTCCTCATACCTTACACATGTACAACACAGCTCTCCTGTCTCCTCATACCTTACACATGTACAACACAGCTCTCCTGTCTCCTCATACCTTACACATGTACAACACAGCCCACCTGTCTCCTCATACCTTGTACATGTACAACACAGCTCATCTATCTCCTCATACCTTACACATGTACAACACAGCTCTCCTGTCTCCTCATACCTTATACATGTACAACATAGCCCACCTGTCTCCTCATACCTTGTACATGTACAACACAGCTCATCTATCTCCTCATATCTTATACATGTACAACACAGCCCCCACTGTCTCCTCATACCTTATACATGTACAACACAGCCCCCACTGTCTCCTCATACCTTATACATGTACAACGCAGCGCTCCTGTCTCCTCATACCTTATACATGTACAACATAGCCCACCTGTCTCCTCATACCTTGTACATGTACAACACAGCTCATCTATCTCCTCATATCTTGTACATGTACAACACAGCTCACCTGTCTCCCCATATCTTATACATGTACAACACAGCCCCCACTGTCTCCTCATACCTTATACATGTACAACACAGCCCCCACTGTCTCTTCATACCTTATACATGTACAACACAGCTCACCTGTCTCCTCATACCTTACACATGTACAACATAGCTCCCCTGTCTCCTCATACCTTACACATGTACAACACAGCTCACCTGTCTCCTCATACCTTATACATGTACAACACAGCTCTCCTGTCTCCTCATACCTTACACATGTACAACATAGCTCCCCTGTCTCCTCATACCTTACACATGTACAACACAGCTCACCTGTCTCCTCATACCTTATACATGTACAACACAGCTCTCCTGTCTCCTCATACCTTATACATGTACAACATAGCCCACCTGTCTCCTCATATCTTATACATGTACAACACGGCACACCTGCCTCCTCATACATTTTACATGTACAACACAGCTCACCTGTCTCCTCATACCTTATACATGTACAACACAGCCCCCACTGTCTCCTCATACCTTATACATGTACAACACAGCCCCCACTGTCTCATCATACCTTATACATGTACAACACAGCTCATCTGTCTCATCATACCTTATACATGTACAACACAGCCCACCTGCCTCCTCATACATTTTACATGTACAACACAGCTCACCTGTCTCCTCATACCTTATACATGTACAACACCGCTCACCTGTCTCTTCATACCTTATACATGTACAACACAGCTCACTTGTCCCCTCATACCTTATACTGGTACAACACAGCTCACCTGTCTCCTCATACCTTGCACATGTACAACATAGCTCACCTGTCTCCTCATACCTTATATATGTACAACACAGCTCCCGTCTCCTCATACCTTATACATGTACAACACAGCTCTCCTGTCTCCTCATACCTTATACATGTACAACACAGCTCTCCTGTCTCCTCATACCTTATATATGTACAACACAGCTCACCTGTCTCCTCATACCTTATATATGTACAACACAGCTCCCGTCTCCTCATACCTTACATATGTACAACACAGCTCACCTGTCTCCTCATACCTTATATATGTACAACACAGCTCTCCTGTCTCCTCATACCTTATACATGTACAACACAGCTCACCTGTCTCCTCATACCTTATATATGTACAACACAGCTCCCGTCTCCTCATACCTTATACATGTACAACACAGCTCACCTGTCTCCTCATACCTTACACATGTACAACATAGCTCACCTGTCTCCTCATACCTTATATATGTACAACACAGCTCCCATCTCCTCATACCTTATACATGCACAACACAGCTCTCCTGTCTCCTCATACCTTATACATGTACAACACAGCTCACCTGTCTCCTCATACCTTACACATGTACAACATAGCTCACCTGTCTCCTCATACCTTATATATGTACAACACAGCTCCCGTCTCCTCATACCTTACACATGTACAACACATCTCACCTGTCTCCTCATACCTTATACATGTACAATACAGCTAACCTGTCTCCTCATACCTTAAACATGTACAACATAGCCCACCTGTCTCCTCATACCTTATACATGTACAACACAGCTCACCTGTCTCCTCATACCTTATACATGTACAACATAGCCCACCTGTCTCCTCATACCTTATACATGTAAAACACAGCTCTCCTGTCTCCTCATACCTTATACATTTACAACACAGCTCCCCTGTCTCTTCATACCTTACACATGTACAACACAGCTCACCTGTCTCCTTATACATGTACAACACCGCTCACCTGTCTCTTCATACCTTATACATGTACAACACAGCCCCCACTGTCTCGTCACACCGTATACATGTACAACACAGCCCACCTATCTTCTCATACCTTGTACATGTACAACAAAGCTCACCTGTCTCCTCATACCTTATACATGTACAACACAGCTCACCTGTCTCCTCATACCTTATACATGTACAACACAGCTCACCTGTCTCCTCATACCCTATACATGCACAACACAGCTCACATGTCTCATCATACCTTATTTATACATGTACAACACAGCTCACCTGTCTCCTCCTACCTGATGCATGTACAACACATATCACCTGTCTCCTTTTACCTTATACATGTACAACACAGTTAACCTGTCTCCTCATACCTTATACATGTACAACACAGCTCACCTGTCTCCTTATACCTTGTACATGTACAACACAGCTCACCTGTCTCCTCATACCTTATACATGTACAACACAGCTCACCTGTCTCCTCATACCCTATACATGTACAACACAGCTCACATGTCTCATCATACCTTATTTATGCATGTACAACACAGCTCACCTGTCACCTCATACCTGATACATGTACAACACAGCTCACCTGTCTCCTTATACCTTGTACATGTACAACACAGCTCACCTGTCTCCTCACACCTTATATACATGTACAACACAGCTCACCTGTCTCCTTATACCTTATACATGTACAACACAGTTAACCTGTCTCCTCATACCTTATACATGTACAACACAGCTCACCTGTCTCCTTATAGTTATATCTTGTACATGTACAACACAGCTCACCTGTCTCTGTGTACCTTATACATGTACAACACAGCTCACCTGTCTCCTTATACCTTGTACATGTACAACACAGCTCACCTGTCTCCCCCATACCTTATACATGCACAACACAGCTCACCTGTCACCTCATACCTTATACGTGTACAACACAGCTCACCTGTCCTCTCATACCTTATACATGTACAACACAGCTCACCTGTCTCCTTTATACAGGTACAACACAACTCACCTGTCTCCTCATTAAACATTAATTTTGTTACTAATTTTGTTAAAGGTCTCTAAATATCCAATCACTTAAAGGCTATCTTCCAACTCAATTCAAGCAAAGACTGACAAACACTTTTTTCAACATTTGTAGAGCCAACCGATTGTGAATAGTTCTGGACTATCAGAGTATATTTTGTTATCAGTTTCTAAGTGTGTTGTTCTGGGCTATCGGACTATTTTGGAATCAGTTTTCAAGTGTGTTGTTCTGGGCTATCGGACTATTTTGGAATCAGTTTTTAGGTGTGTTGTTCTGGACAATCGGACTATTTTGGAATCAGTTTTGAAGTGTGTTGTTCTGGACTATCAGACTATTTTGGAATCGATGTTTAAGTGTATTTTGTGATCAGTTTCTAAGTGTGCTGTTCTGGACTACCAGCGTATATTTTGTGATCAGTTTTTAAGTGTGTTCCGGACTATCAGAGTGTATTTTGGAATCAGTTTCCAAGTGTGTTGTTCTGGACTATCAGACTATTTTTGTATCTGCTTCTAAGTGTGTTGTTGCGAAGTATCAGCATATATATTGTGATCAGTTTTTAAGTGTGCTGTTCTGGACTATCTGCGTATATTTTGTGATCAGTTTCTAAGTGTGCAGTTTTGGACTATCCGCATATATTTTGCGATGAGTTTCTAAGTGTGCTGTTCTGGACTATCAGCATATTTTATTTTGATCAATTTCTAAGTGTGCTCTTCTGGACTGCCTGCCTATATTTTGTGATCAGTTTCTAAGTGTGTTTTTCTGGACTATCAGCATATATTTTGTGATCTGTTTCTAAGTGTGCTGTTCTGGATTATCAGCATATATTTTGTGATCAGTTCTCAAGTGTGCTGTTCTGGATTATCAGCATAAATTTTGTGATCAGTTTCCAAGTGTGCTGTTCTGGATTATCAGCATATATTTTGTGATCAGTTTCCAAGTGTGTTGTTCTGGATTATCAGCAAATATTTTGTGATCAGTTTCTAAGTGTGCTGTTTTGGATTATCAGCATATATTTTGTGATCAGTTCCCAAGTGTGCTGTTCTGGATTATCAGCGTATATTTTGTGATCAGTTTCTAAGTGTGCTGTTCTGGATTATCGGCATATATTTGTGATCAGTTCCCAAGTGTGCTGTTCTGGATTATCAGCATATATTTTGTGATCAGTTTCTAAGTGTGTCATGTTCTAGACTATCATATATATTTTGAAATCAGCTTCTAAGTGTGTTGTTTTCAAGAGAATGTAGTTCTAGTCCAATTCTCAGCTTTGTTGTAATACATTTGCAGAAACTGTCTTTTATCGCCTACCAACCCAGTTTGAATGAAAAATTGTTACACACAGTAACCATTCTTAATTCTAACGATGAAGATAATAGGTTTTCTTTCACATCCATAGTACATGGAACTAATACCTGGCCGGGAAAATAAAACATGTACATCAGGTTATATTCTTCTCTACCTCCAAGCTAGTAATAATATACATTGGAGGTAGAGAAAAATCTATAATATATGTCTTTTTCCAAGTGTAGAGCTAAGTGAATCATAAATCTTAATTCCTATAAATATCTCAGCATGATCGATGTTCAATATTTCCCCATACAGATGTTTGTCAAGCCGAGATCAGGGCTAGTTTGAAATAGCAGTATGGGGGCCGATAAAATCTTAACGATCCAATATTTCCTTGGATTTTACTGGTTGGGAGGCGATGAAGCAGAAACTGGCACTGACCTAATCTCTACACAGAGAACGTTATAATCCCCCTGGGACGGGGTAAGGTGCAAAATGCTTTGTCAGCAGCCGTTACCTTTTAAACAGACAGGATGGCCCATCTCAGAAGACTGAATCAAATGGTATATTTGAAAATATAATGAAACATCGTCTTGAATTGACTCCTTGGTACTTGGACAACCTGTAAATATTGACTGGCTATGGTTCCAGTTCTTCTATTGTTCTGTTGTTTTCAACCTTTGTATTACATGTACCTACAGAAGAACTTTAAGGGGTGTTATGCAGGATGATTTCGCATTCATTTCTTAGGGATGGGGGAATAGTTTTATTATCACCATGAACTTTATGGAGTGTAAAATCATTGGGGACTTGAACAGCTCTTTTTTTCATGATTCGGGATAAGCCAGTCATTTTCTATAGGATTGGGTATAGTTCGTACCATTTGCTGAAAGGCAATCACATATTTTGTGGAATATACAGCGAGCCATATACTTGAATGTATAGCCAGAAAAGGTTCCACATGAAACAATGTTATCAGGGATGACTTACACAACTGTCTGAGACAAATAATTTGGAAGAAAAATGATTCACATAATCTTATCATCAGTCTGGAATATTGGGGGTTTTTTTTCATGAACCGGGACTGTAGATTTATTTTCCTCATGCATTAATAGGAACGAACCATTGCCCCTAGCTCCTCTCTCTCACCTTCAACTATAATTTGGTCCCTGTGATGGAGGAGGAAACCTATAAATTGTTATGACCCTAAAATATGCAGCAGTTTCCATTGTCAACAACCTCCACAAGCCTGTCAAAACTGTACTATGTTCTGATCACACTAATGCATGTACATGACTGGATTACAGAAGTTCATGTACTTTACACCTGTTTGCCTTCTAAATATTTTTGTCAGAAGAAATATAAATGGATAAATTTAATTCTGAATCACTCAATCAGGTGAGGAATTCCTCTCTAATCACTAACTGAGAGTAGCTCCACACAGATTCTCCCTGGATATATTTAATGCGGTGGAAATTTCTTGTTTGTCCCGCAGACATAATTATATTTTTTATATTTCCAAAGTTTTCTGGTTGAGTGAAATCTACCTAGCTGCAGCCGAGACAAATTGGATATGGAATCAGTCGAAAAACAGTGTGCATTGTTTCCATCACAAACACTGAGCCATGGAAGAAACAATGCTGATTTGTTCTGCCTGTCTGAACTTTGCATGAGACCCCAATGAGATAACAAAACTCGGGCTTATTGTATCTTACAGGTACTTGTCAAACATGGACACAAAAGCCAAACTCCTTTTGATGAACCTCCTCCATTGTCTGTAATCAGTTGTGAATGAAATGTACCAAAAAGATTCCATTCCAGTTGCCCGGCTGTTGCCAGAGGCGATAAACAAAAACTTGGTTTCTTCATTATAATTCCTTTGCCAGGCAAAAAAAAAAAAAATGTACCAGAGACAAAAAGGTGCAATGGGTGATTCACACAACTATCCATTATATTTATTCTTGATCGTCTTAATTTCTGATAGAAATGATCAGGCAATAACTAACAGCTTTCTAATAACTACAATCCCAGTAATAACGGATCCCCGTTCTGGTTCTTCACACACACAGAGTAATAATCGCTCGCGCAGTTTCTTTTGAAATTGTCTATCTGTGCTCACCGTGCAGGTTCTTTGTTCATGGAGAATTAGTCAGACCTGAAGACGAAATTATCAGTGTGAATTAAGGTGGTGTAGCGGATGGCGTGAAGATTTTGTACGGATCAATATTTCACATCTGTAACCGTCCCTCATCTAAGCCTGTCTTCTCTCTCACACCGCGACGTTTAAATTTCCAATTGACGACCTGATCAGCCTTTATCTTCACCGTCATCCATGTGTGTCGCGTACGTAGCTTTCTTAACGTGTCTCAGCCCCAGCGACTCCAAATACAAACAATCTCTGGCCGATTTAATTAAAACAGACAACTCATCTGTGTTTCTTCTTCAATCAAGAATATCGAGAAAATTTTAAGTGGATAGTTTCTCGAGGTCATCATCGATTGCTTTCACCAATTAAATCGTTTGGTGTGAAATTGAGTCAAAACAATCACTTGGGTGAAATTGACTTGCCTTTTAAAGAAATTCTTCATGAAGATTGATCAAAACATTTATATCCCAGCATTCAAATTAGGGAACACCTTTCATTTGATGAACGTGAAAATGCTTATACCTGAATCTTCCTTGTAGATAAATTTAGAATTGCACATAGTTTTATTACACCTACAGGTATATTAAAATTTAGCAAATTACATCTGATTTGTCAGAAGTTTCTCTCATGAAGTACAGACATTTTTTTATATTTTCTAGAGATAAGACATTTGTATATTTTTCAGAGGTAAATCAATCAGCAAATGCATCTTTCAATCAATTGAATTGAATCTACATGTACCTGTATTATTTTACTTTTCAAACTACAGGTTTTAGTCGGATCCGAGATGTTTCTGTCGATGTTGATGCAACTTATGATGTATTGCTTTGTTCTTCTAATGCAAAAGTATCTTGTCTTTTCTCCGCTTTTCGCAGGTGGACTACATGTACCGGTAACTTTCAACGAACACATTGGCTTATTCGCTTCATATTTTAATATCAATCTGGCATGGTAATAGCCAGCACATCGCGTCGGTGTAGATCTGCCATGATGGATGACAAGATGGCACCACCACTACACCTTTTCCCCGCTTTCCCGTTTGGACCGTCGGTGTGATAGATGGCTGTTGTCAGGGATGAGAAGCTCGACCAGAGTCAGATGCAATGTAACCATCCAGTGATGCTATTATCTCATTACGCTATCAACTCATTCTTCATGTCCACTGACAATACGCCCATCACCTGGAATTGGAGTCCAATAACAACAACAGAAAGGAAGAAGAAGAAGTATTGAAATACATATACAAAAAAAGGAGTTATTCAAAAGAAACTGGTATGATATATTGAGAAATAGTAATATATAGGAAATTTAAAAATGTTTAATAATTAATACAAAAGTACAGAAGAATACAAGGTATTTATTTGAATAGATCATAGATGTATACAGAATTGTCAGTGAAAGACAAACATGGTGAAGATTAGGTCTATGACATCTCAAAGTATTTTATATTGATTATTACCCCAGGTCCATTAAAATGCAGTGAAACCGGGCTAAAATGACACCTCTTTGTAAACATGAAAACCTTAATAATGCCAACACTTCAGTATCCAATGGTTTGGATGTTCCAGTGAATAACCGTGTTATATACTGACAGTGTTTTGGTTTCGGGTATTAATTTTCATGTTTAGATAGGTTTCTAGCCCTCTAGATGGTGTTTAATTGAAAGTTCAGTCCATCAAGAGATCTATCTTCCAGTTCTTAATCATTTGATTGGTCAATTTAAATTTCAAAAAGAAATGCAGTATTTTAATTGGCTCGTGGATAGAATTGGATGAGCATGCAGCCAATCTCATATGGCTTGGTACTGAAGCTTTTTTAATCAATTTGGACACATTATACCATGAACATGATGAATCTGAAGTGAAACTTCTCTCGACTGACCAACACCTGGCTAAAGTAACAATACTGTAATTTCTGAGAGTATACATGTATATAACCTGTGATTTTCCATCACGTGATCCTCCATAAATCAGAATTCTCGATCTAAATCTACAATCTATACAGTGACTTGAATGTGGTTCTGAAGCATCTATGTCCAATTAAGGCTTGTTTCTCTGTACATGATCCAATCTAGCAGGTACATTTACCCAGAATAGCTCACTAAATGTAAGAGACCAGCTAGAGTAACATGGAAGCAGCAGTGGTCCTATTGATCCAGGTCTTGTGTGCTTAAGGTTAGGTGAATTCCTACACGGACATTGGAAAGGTATTGGAAATACATGGCGCGGCCAGAGTACACCAGGGCCAGGTGAATTCCAGGTCGATTTAGCCAAATACAGAGATCAATACCTTGGTGAAAAACACCCACCACTCGTCTTTAGATTTGGATAGAGAGTCGATATTTGGCCGACCGATATCTGTATGGCTATTCCAGCGGCGACCATGATAAGCTAAGCTGCGGTCATGTTTGACGGGTTTTCTAGTATGGTACAGTAATCGGGTGACAGCTGACTGAATTGATATAGAATGTATGACCGATGAGCTCCCCGCTTCGACACCTGAAAATTACGTTCAATGACCTGGCCAATTTTGCCCTGAGAAGACGAGAAGACGAAGAAAATGCAGATTCAATTAAGTCTGCTTCACCTTGCCGTATCAGGCCATCTGTGAAAATCCTTGTCAATAAACTGGCTTTGTAAATATGAACTGATCTAGCCATCTCATTCTACTATATCATTCCCCCAATGGGGCTCATCAAGGAGAGCACTGATTGTACAAAAAATGTGTAAGAGTAAAAACTCTAAGAAAAAATGCTTTGTGATATCCAAGGAGCTGCTGTGATGAAATTACCGTTCAGTGACATTGTTACAGATCATGACTGCTGCAGAGAACATAGTATGGAACATCAGGGGAGATAAGAACCTGAAATTTCTCGCAAAATTAGATGATCGAAGAACTGAAATTCAGATAAATGTTTCCATTGGAAATATTGAAACTACAGAGCATACAGTGTTGACTCTATTTATAGAGTTTCAAAAGAACTGGAAGATTACTTGATTAATAGCAATGTTAGTCTAATCTCCGGTAGTAAGCAGGTTCACCTGTACCAAGAGGAATTAACTAATAAAGATATTGTGGGGTATCGCTCCCTTTCATTTGGAGAAATGATGTGATGTATCCCACAAAACCTGCATTTAATGATAAATGGAATATCGGAATTGAATTATGGATGCAGTATTTTTATGAATACATGAATTAATCCTTAACAGTTAAATTTGCAATTTCATGTATATCGAACAGAGAAACTCAAATTTACACTTCATGTTCATGCCTTTTGCTCAAAATATAGACACATTGCAGGGCCCCTTTTCTTCAGCTAATTTATAACCAGTAATATATGTGATATAAATATAAGAAATTGAACATTCACCAGTGTTCAATTTCTTATATTTATATCAAATATATTACTGGTTGAAAATTGTGACATTGCATATTAACTGTACATTTTCTAGCACACCCTGAAATCTTTTGGATTCTCTCATTGATGCAAATATTGCTTTTTGGAGAAAAAAATGATGAAAACTTACTTTTTATATGCCTACATGTACCAAAAAAGCAGACGTATTATGTGATGAAGATTTCCATCCATCTGTTTGTGTCCGGTCTCTGCCTGCAGGGAAAGTTTCTATCTACAGTTGCAAATTTTTGTGAGTGGATAAACTACTAGCTGAAGACTGCCATGTACCAAAATTGAGGTCAAGTTCACTTTGGCAACTTTGCAACTTTTTGTGACTAATTGGTACAGAAGCAGTAGAAAGTTTGTCACCTACCAAAATTAAGGTCAAGGTCACTGTCGAAATCAAGAAATCAATAGTTTCTTTTGAATTCATATATTAGGGTAATAACTTCAGAGCAAAAATCTACGAAGGGATATGATTTATGTGTACGTACCCTCGGACAGCATGAGTACCCCAGAAAATCACCACCACAATGTCTAATTTGGTCAAATTAGTTCAACAATCAAGGGAAAGGCTCTCTTTTAGACTCACAGAACTCATTATTACCCCTCAGCCCATAGGGCTGTGGGGTCTTGTCGTTGCCATGTACGTACGTCCGTCCTAGCGTCTGTCCGTCAACATGTTCTTGTCCGCTGCATATCTGCAGATCTATGAAGTCGGGCCTGACCAAACTTTGGTGAGAGCTTCCTGACTGATGAAATGATTAGATTTTCAGATGACTATGATGATTTCATGATTTTTAATTATTTTTTTTATTATTTATTGATAGTTCAGCTTTTGCACTGTTATCTATGCCCATCAACATGTTCTTGTCCGCTGAATATCTGCAGATCTATCGATTCGGGCCTGACCAGACTTTGGTGAGAGCTTCCTAAATGTTGACTGATGAAATGATTAGATTTTCAGATGGCTATGATGATTTCATGATTTTTAATTATTTTTTATTTATTATTTATTGATGGCTTAGCTTTTGCACTATTATCTATGCCCATCGGGAACCCTTGGTTGCATGTCTCATTGTGACTTTTGAAGGTTCCCTGATACAAGATACGCGTCGCCTTGAATTTCGCGTCACCTTAAATGAAGGACAAGATTTTTCTTCAATTTTCCTACATCGATTTATCGGAAAGCTTTTGCACAAACCATATTTTATTTCAGAAGTATATGAAATAACTGGCAGGGGGATCCCTGCAGTATTGAATCCCTGTTAGTTTGAATTTCGCGTCGCCTTAAATGAAGGACAACATTTTTCTTCAATTTTGCTGTTCAGTCATTCTATTCTACATCATATGATTTATCCTAAATCTTTTGCATGTTAATGTACCTTGGAAATTATTTAAAACGAGTGATTGGAAGAGCCCATTTTTAGCCTGACTCTGGGCAATTTTGAACCAGTTTACATACCCCATAATGATAATGGTGGGTTTGTGTCAATCATTGTGTTTCTATGCCATTAACTTGTTATAACACTTGTGCAATGCATAAATTGCCACTGATAAAGCTACACTTTCTTGCATGCTGTAATCCCAGCACAACACTCCCGTGAAAACAAAGTCTATTATATACGGTACAGAAATTACACAAACTGTATCCTCAAGGGCTGTATCCAGGGATTTTTTGCAGGTTCCAATCCCAAACTCCCAGTTCCTTTTCGTAATTCATTATTGAGTGTCCAATTTTTTTTTAGTGAATTTCGGTGCAAAGAGCCTGTGATCAGTCACAAAACAGTGTGATGAAACATGAAATTCATTACCCAGCTATGGAATTGGATCGATATTGAGGCTCCCAGCTTAGCTTTCTCTAGGAGTATTTTCTTCAGAAATTCTTTCAAATTGAACAACAACACTTTCGTTTTTTGTTTCATTTGAGTTTTGGGCGCCCATACTTTTTCTGGAACTAAATGGGCTCTAGATGCAGCCCTGATCCTACTTGAGTAATAAAAACAGGCTGAGGGGTCCACGCACCTTTTAGGGCTTGCCTGCAATTCATGTTACTACGGTATTGCAAATTCAAACTCTGCATTTGATATAGTTCTCTTCACATCACCAAATTACTATGAAGACAGTTTTATGGAATCCATGTTTTTCGAGGGATATCTGTCACCGGAGATCCCTGAGAATCTGTGAATTAGGGTGAAACAAAGTGTCTTGTACCAAAATTAAGGTCAGGGTCACTGTGGTTCAGGACTTCATTGACAAATTGCTTTTTACCCCATATCCCATCAGACTAAGGATCGCCGTCATCCTGTCTGTCAGTGATTTCTTATCTGGTCCATATCTTGGCTACTATTCCATGGACAACTTCGGAACTTACATTGAAGATGCACAGTACCTGGCAGATGTGCACTGTCTCATTTTGATGATGAGTTATAGCCCTTTATCCAGTCAGTCAACAATTTCTTGTTCTGTCCATATCTTGGTTACAAAGATGCACAAATTCAAAACTTGCACGAGAGACTGTTAGTACCCTGCAGATGTCCAGTCAGGTTTTTTACCTGTTTTGATGATTTCCCACAGAGTGATGATCCTTTATCCTGCCCATCAACATTTCCTTGTCTGGTGCATAACTGGCTTACTATCTGATGGACAACTTTGTAACTTACATGGAAGATGCTTGGTGCCTTGCCGGTGTACAATCTTAGATTTTCGTAGGTCCGGTTTTCGATTATGGCCCTTCATCCAGTCTTTGAAGAATTACTATTTTCCTGTTATATGTACTATTTGCTGGACAACCTTGAAACTGAAATTGCATATACCTGGTATTTTCCAGATGTAAATGGTATAGTATTTTACCTCTTTCTAAGCATTTGTGCCACATTTACTGCACTTCACCTATGTTTGTCAACAAGTATTCATTCTTGCTTCATGCTAATCTTGTGGATGTGCATGAACTATGGAAACTTTGAGTTATTCCCCCTTTTCCTTAACTTTACCACATGCTGTCATACATGATACTTGCTCGGTCCTCACACCGCTGAAAGGGCGCAGGTTTGAGCCCAGCTGGTCCATGTGTGAAAGTTTGTCAGTTACTTGCCGACGGACGGTGGACGGTGGACGGTGGTTCTCTTCGGGTACTCCGTCTTCCTCCACCAACCAAACCGACTGTCACCATATGAGTGAAACAACCTTGAGTGACATTAACCCAAATCCCCCCTCCCCCTCCAAATTATTTGGTACACTGGCTAGTACCTCGGTGAAGCCTGATCCCCTGTGTTCAACATCCTTGAACAAGCACTGTTTTTCAGACTGAGGGATCAATGTTTGTGATACTTTAGGGAAGATAATGTGTTGAGTACAGTTCCAAAGTAGAGATCCAATGTGAAGGTCACTCAGCCCGAAGGACTCGGAAAATAGTTGATAATCTTGATTCAACTCTTAATTCATAGCTGTGGAATGTGACAAAATTTCATGTATACCATCAAATCATGGCAAACGTATTCATGTTGAAATATCTCTGTAGTCTAGATTGTGCACTGTCCTTTGGATATTACATGTACCTTGAAATCCAGAGGGAAGAAAGCTAATGTATTTTGGGAAAGCTAGTTGTTACACTCCAAACAACTGTTTCTTGTGTGGGCTTATATTATTGAAGCCAATTTTGGATCTCATGGTTAGATTTGCTCTTGTTGCAAATAGTACTTCAATGTCAGATTGCTATTTAGTGGGGTGCACCAACAACTTGTTTCTATTCCAAAGGCTTCAATATTCGATAATGCATTTGAAATTACCATGTCCATTTAACTTGAATTAGTTTGAATTTGAAATTTTCTTGTACTGTCTCACAAATTGTCTTCTATTCATAAATACCTTTTCTCTGATGTCTTCTCTGTTTTGTTGAGATATCAGAGAAAAATGAGCCCAATCTTGTAATTGATCATTTCAGAAATTCAGGACATGACAGAATTGATCATCCAGGAATCCATGATCATTGTGACTGTCAGTGAGAAATCACACATACACGTGCATGCATGGAATGACAATGGTGGGTATATGCAGATGTAACGTTATAACAGTTGAGAACAATGATACAATAGAGTATAAGCTCTCTAATACTTCAATCACTTCTAGACAACCTTTCAACTCAATCATTTAACTAAGTAGACTGAAGGATATTTTCTTCCTCCAACATATTTTAGAGCATCCTAATGTTCAACAGTCAGTACTGAATCTAGACAGAATATTTTCTGGAATTGGCTTCAAAAGTGTATTTTTAAGTAAGCAAAGTACTAGAGACCTTACCATATGCTTTTACAGATACAAACAATTCTGAAGTAATCCTTTGAATTTACCGGTAGGTTTAGTTAGACGATCATCCCCAGGCAAGGCCAGCTTGCAACTGAATGAGTGTAGGATTTGAAGTAGGGCTTCGTTGTTATTATTATGAGATTTTTGATACCCTTGGCCCTAATCAGCTATGTTATATTCTGTAAAACAGGTCTGACTCAGCATTGACCACAGATTGGGCAATGTCAGTAAACAAGCCAGGTCCAGATGGATCTGAGATCATAACCCCCATGATCCTGTGTTCCATCCAGGTCTTTTGATCTCACTTCACCCCACCTCTGATCCTGTGTTCCATCCAGGTCTTCTGAACTCACTTCACTCCACCTCTGATCCTGTGTTCCATCCAGGTCTTCTGAACTCACTTCACCCCACCTCTGATCCTGTGTTCCATCCAGGTCTTCTGAACTCACTTCACTCCACCTCTGATCATGTGCTCCATCCAGGTCTTCTGAACTCACTTCACCCCACCTCTGATCCTGTATTCCATCCAGGTCTCCTGTCAACTCACTTCACCCCACCTCTGATCCTGTGTTCCATCCAGGTCTTCTGATCTCACTTCACCCCACCTAAAACCCCATATATTCCACCCAGGTCTCCTGAACTCACTTCACCCCACCTCAAACCTCATATATCAGGCCCGTAGCCAAGGGGAGAAAATTTTATATATTTTTCTCATATAAATGCCCTTTTCAAACACTGAAGCGAACCCCCTATTCGCCCCTTTTCCCATACAGCGAACCCCCAGATTGCCCTTTTGGAGTGAAGGCGAACCACTCCTCAGTAAATCCTGGCTAAGGCCCTGTATATTCCACCCAGGTCTCCTGAACTCACTTCACCCTACCTCAAATTAACTCCCTGGCAGAGTATCTATATGCTCATTAGGCATGCTTACATCAAGCTTCTCGTACTACTACTAGTACTTTAATATACAGGGAGCAGTGATGTGAGGTATGATCATCACTGCTTAGTATCAATGAGAGGAGCAAGACTTAACATTTTGTCCTCTATTTAATAGAAAATCCACATGTACCTATTGCTTATCACTGAATGTACCATATTTAATAATAATTTATTGGGGCTCATTTTCCAAATATACATGCAAAACTTTGCTCAAACTTTTTTCTTATTAGGCAAGGCTTTGGTGTAAGACCTCCCATTGAAAAGGTAATATCCTGGACAAAAGACTGACAATACAACTTGCAGCAGATCCTTTGTCAATTATATTTCGTGAGTCTTACACCAAATCTTTGCCTCTTATTATGTCAAAATTCATTTTAAAATTGTCTATTCATATTGGCTTAAATATTTATTGATTTTCTTAACTTATTCATCATTAGACTGTTCTATAATGCATGTAAATAAGTATATTTTGTACATTATAAATGCCTGGAAATCATTGCAGTCACCATTTAGATAAGTTCAGAAGCAAATCAACTTTTGTATCATCAGAGTACACTAGCTGGGTGGCACTGGCACCCGTGTAACAGCCTGTACCACCATGTTGTATCATCAGAGTAGACTAGCTGGGTGGCACTGGCACCCGTGTAACAGCCTGTACCACCATGTTGTATCATCAGAGTAGACTAGCTGGGTGGCACTGGCACCCGTGTAACAGCCTGTACCACCATGTTGTATCATCAGAGTAGACTAGCTGGGTGGCACTGGCACCCGTGTAACAGCCTGTACCACCACGTTTCATTGACTGAATATTTGAATTCCAGCATCAGCTCATCTCCTGTGATGTATCATTCGATTTTTATTTTGAATCTGCACAACACAACACAATTTTCCAATCTTACTGCTCAACTATTGTCACATCATGTGTTTAAGCAGGGAAGCGGTGGCCAATGTATTCTAGCTAGTCTGATCTAAGCATGCAGAGTTGTAGTTCATTTGCTTCTAAAAAATTATAGTCACAAAATATCTTTGCCTTGGCAATCTTTGAATTAATTGCATTGTTCTCATTTCTTTCTTGATGTAGCAAGACATTGAAGCTATATTCTCTGTGACTGTGTTCTCATTACAAATATTCATTTCAGGTGATGAGGCTGTAAGAAGAGCCTCATATGGTTGAAGTTACAGACAAAGTAATAACGCAACTGAAGGATAACAAGTCTAATGAGCTCCGCCTGAAGTGGGTGAGTATATTGTGACATTATCTTGGCTAAAAGCTCGTTTACAAGCCTGCGTGTTTATGGACTAATCCTGTCTACAGGGACGTTAAGAAGCCGATTGGATGATATGATAATGCGCTTTCGAGCTGTTACTACTCACGATCGGGGTTTATTCTTTGTGGGGTCCGGTTACAAACAGCAGGTAATTGCAGATGAGAAATGTGTTTTATTTCCCCGTCATCTCCATTATCGGCGGAAGCCGTCCGTTTTAAAAGGTGTGTCAGTAGACACCTTGAGTAACTTAACCAGCAAGCTTTTACGTGGTCAGGTGAGGCGAGGTACCTAGACCCTGTCATCAGTTATAACGGAAATAGAGAAACTTGCTTCTAGATCGCCCGGCAGGTGAGCGAAGGAACAATATTCCTGTCATTGGAGTACTGAGAATTAGCCCAAATTAACTGACTCAAGTTTATAGGCCTGGCTGAATTTTATACAAAATTGCAAATTACTTTTCATGGATGCAGGAGAGGGGAGTTGTAATGAGCAAGTAAAAACATGACGACTCCTTGTTCCTTTTATATTGCGGTAATTACCGTAGTGTCGTCATCACAATCTCGGGTTCCCTGTTTGTTCCGGTCCACAGGCCAGGCTGCAGTCTGAACGGGGTACCTGAATGAGAAGACAGAAACATGTTTGAAAAAAAACAAACTACGCCAGACTGTAGTATCAAATAAAACCTGATTGCTGCAGACTGGAGGTTTTCAGAAGGAAAATGACTGTCCGTGAAAAGACTAGAACAAACTTAATCAGACATTTATAGCATTTGTCACGGCTCACTCAATGGAGGCATACACTTTCAAACTATACAATTTCCACGCAATTTCTGAGATTAATCTAGGGGGTGTTTAAGAAACGTTATACGCACAATACCTCTCATCTGATGAAGATCTATAAACCTAAGTTAATAATTTGGATGGACGGACAATGGGAACCATCTCACCTTGCTAGAGAGAAGCACAATGCCCCCACTTGGGAGTGTAATTGGCCTTTTGGAATTCATATCGATGTCTCAAGCGCTGCCCGACCTGCCACACTTGTTTCTGTTCACACCTGATACGAGCGAGTGGTGTTTGAGGAAATCAAAACTTCTAACAACGCGCCTTAGGGGTTAACACGATGGATAAATAAAATGGCGTGACCGAGTAAACAGATCTGGCAAGGCTGTGTAAAATTCCCATGCCTGGTCCCAGTTCAGGGGATTTTCTCTTCGATTTCTCTCAAGTAAAACAAAAACAGAGATTAACCAACCAGCCACAGCAGATGTGACAGTTGAGAAAGGTGTTTTGATTCGATACTGTTACAATTAATTGTTTAGAAATTCTTCCATTTATTAATTATCAAAAACTTGTTCTTCTTTGATCATGCTAGCTATGCTGCATTATAAGCATAATAAGTGTCAAATTACCAGTGGCATCAAAGAATTCCAGCTTTTCCCCAGTGAAATATATCAGTTTGTTTCTTTGCATGAAGATTATAAGACGTGCACACAATAAGAATGCTATGGATATTGTATAGGTTTACAGGACAGTTCTCACTACATGGCTTTCCTTTTTGTGTGTGTGTGTCAAAGAGATTTTAGCCAATTAGCTGAACGTGGACACACGCTCGACAAATCTATTGATTGTCATCACCACAAAAAAATCAATTCAGATAACAAGAGCATTCAGATTTATATTGAGACGAGGGAACAAATATCAGTTTTCAACTACAGATCTGGGTTTTATGATAATTACTCCAGAAATAAATTGAAACATTAACTAACTCTGACCTTTTGACCCCTGACAGAAATAAGCGTGAGTAATTATTCACCTGTTCGAAAAAATGTCAAAGAATCAAATTCATTTGTATTTTCACACCTGGCTTAATCACTTTCAATTATAAATCTCATATTTTACACCATTTAGGTTTCTTATGAGGAGTATCTTGTATTCTGAATTTTTACTCAAATTTGTGTTTTTCTTTTTCATCAGAATGCAACTTGATTTATTAAATGTCATCATCCATAATATGTTTTGTAATAATGTTTTAGAATACAATACATTATGTTTTTGCATGACTCGTAAAATGGTACAAGTATGGCAAATAATAATTACTTTTGTAGTACAGCAATGCTAAGGTACATGTAGTAATTATTGGTATGGATTTAAGTAATGTTCAGTGTATGTTAAAGAGCATCCGTTACAGAAGATTGCTTGACTTTGTTGTACTGGATACCTGGATTTTATGTATGGAACAATATAGTGTCAGTTAGTCAGCAAGCTGAAGGTTTGGTACATGCACATGTAACGTTTTATGGTGCAAAATGGTGATCAGAATCTTTGGTGACATCCACCAGTGCAGAGTAGCCTACATGATTTATTAAAATGTTTGATGGCACTCAGTATTGCAAAGAGATTGATTTATCAGAATCTTTGGTGTTGACATCCACCAGTGTGATTTCAATAAGATGTTTTATGGCATTCAGTGATGCCAAGCGATTAATTATTTGAAATATTTGGTGGCATCCATTGGTGCAGATGATTGAGTCATTAAGATGTTTGGTGGCATCCAATGATGATTGAGTCATTAAGATGTTTGGTGGCGTCCAATGATGATTGAGTCATTAAGATGTTTGGTGGCGTCCAATGATGATTGAATCATTAAGATGTTTGGTGGCGTCCAATGATGATTGAGTCATTAAGATGTTTGGTGGCATCCAATGATGATTGAGTCATTAAGATGTTTGGTGGCATCCAATGATGATTGAGTCATTAAGATGTTTGGTGGCATCCAATGATGATTGAGTCATTAAGATGTTTGGTGGCATCCAATGATGATTGAGTCATTAAGATGTTTGGTGGCATCCAATGATGATTGAGTCATTAAGATGTTTGGTGGCATCCAATGATGATTGAGTCATTAAGATGTTTGGTGGCGTCCAATGATGATTGAGTCATTAAGATGTTTGGTGGCGTCCAATGATGATTGAGTCATTAAGATGTTTGGTGGCATCCAATGATGATTGAGTCATTAAGATGTTTGGTGGCATCCAATGATGATTGAGTCATTAAGATGTTTGGTGGCATCCAATGATGATTGAATCATTAAGATGTTTGATGGCATCCAATGATGATTGAGTCATTAAGATGTTTGGTGGCATCCAATGATGATTGAGTCATTAAGATGTTTGGTGGCATCCAATGATGATTGAGTCATTAAGATGTTTGGTGGCATCCAATGATGATTGAGTCATTAAGATGTTTGGTGGCATCCAATGATGATTGAGTCATTAAGATGTTTGGTGGCGTCCAATGATGATTGAGTCATTAAGATGTTTGGTGGTATCCAATGATGATTGAGTCATTAAGATGTTTGGTGGCATCCACTGGTGCAAAATGGTTGATTCATTAAAGTGTTTGGTAGCATTCAGTGACTCAAAGAGATTGATTTATGAGAATCTTCGGTAGCATCCACAGGTGAACAGTTATGCATTTTTGTGGCTTTCAGTGGTGCACAGTGATTGTTTCATTAAATTGTTTGGTGGCATTCATTTGTGCAAATAGTTTGAAATTATCAGAATCTTTGGTGACATCTGCTGGTGCACAGTGATTGGTTTATTAAGCTGTTCAGTGGCTTCCACTGATGTAGAGTGATTGATTCATTGATTCAAGTTTTCCATATATATTCAGATGAAATTTCTAAGAAATATATTCCAAAAGATTGTTATATTCTAAACTATATAACTATGATGAAAATAATAAAACTGTTGTTGTCCAGATATTCTTATCATACTGTCAATCCTCTAATAATTGCATCAACCTATTAAAATTCAATCACTCCCAATTATGGGGACCAAATTCAATCACTCCCAATTATGGGGACCAAATTCAATCAGTTGCTCTAATAAATTAGTAACATAACATAACTCCCTCAGGTGTTACATTAGTGCAGCCAAAAATTAATCTCTTTAATTCTGAGCTACATGTAGAATCTGGGTTTCATGCAGACAAAATATCAAAGTTTGATATTTGTTAACATTCTGAGCCAGAAGCGATGTAAAACAGCATTGACTGATGTTTGAAATTGGGCTTCGATCAGATTTTGGCTACATAGTATCGAATTTTTGAATATATTCAGAATATGACACCTTGTATTAAAATAATATTTTGATATATCACGGCAGATATAGTGACTTTGAAAACTTTAAATTTGTTTTGGTTACAGATGTCATATTTTAGATATATTAAAAAATTCATGCTAAAACGCATATTCGAAAAAGCCAAAAACAGACAAAAGCACAATTTGAAACATCAGTCAATGCTGTTTTTTTGTCACTTATGACTCTGGGTGTTAACAATATCAAATGTGGGTGTTAACAATATCGAATGTGGGGGTTAACAACATCAAATGTGGGGGGTTAACAATATCAAATGTGGGGTTTAACAATATCATATGTGGGGGTTAACAATGTCAAATGTGGGTGTTAACAATATAAAATGTGGGTGTTCACAATATCAAATGTGGGTGTTAACAATATCAAATGCGGGGGTTAACAATATCAAATGTGGGGGTTAACAATATCAAATGTGGGTGTTATCAAATATCAAATGTGGGTGTTAACAATATCAAATGTGGGTGTTAACAATATCAAATGTGGGTGTTAACAATGTCAAGTGTGGGTGTTAACAATATATGTGGGTGTCAACAATATCAAATGTGAGGGTTAATTAACAATATCAAATGTGGGGGTTAACAATATCAAATGTGGGTGTTAACAATATCAAATGTGGGATTAACAATATCAAATGTGGGTGTTAACAATATCAAATGTGGGATTAACAATATCAAATGTGGGTGTTAACAATATCAAATGTGGTGTTAACAATATCAAATGTGGGTATTAACAATATCAAATGTGGGATTAACGATATCAAATGTGGGGGTTAACAATATCAAATGTGGGTGTTAACAATATCAAATTTGGGGTTTAACAATATCAAATGTAGGTGTTAACAATATCAAATGTGGGTGTTAGCAATGTCAAATGTGGGTGTTAACAATATCAAATGTGGGTGTTAACAATATCAAATGTGGGGTTAACAATATCAAATGTGGGTGTTAACAATATCAAATGTGAGGGTTAACAATATCAAATGTGGGGGTTAACAACATCAAGTGTGGGTGTTTTGTCTGTATGAAACACAGCTTTTTGTATAGAATTAAAAAATAATTTAAAAAAATTGGTTTTACTGACACCCTTTTGATCATCCTCTAAAACCATCAAAATTATGACATAATGGATTGTAACTTCCTGTTCTAATAAATTTGATCATACCCTGATTTCATGGTGGGAAATTTGACTTCCTGTGATTAAATTATTAGAGATTTACCATATGTGTAATACCTTCTTGATAAAGTACACTGAAATAAAAATGAAATAAATTTCATGTTATTCTACAATTTACCAGAATGACAGATAGATTTAAGGAATACATGTGTATTTGTATTTCAAGGTGAGGTGCAGCGCCCTGGTGATCAACGTGTCAATAGTGAGTTCAAGGGAACTGTAACCGCCGTTGACGCTGTACAGCTGTGTTCTAAAATGGATTGGCTGGCGGGACGAATCCCGAATACAGATGAATCCAATATGGCAGCTCCGTACTGATGCATGACTTTTCTGATTCGCAGTGGCAGACTACCTCAATCCTCGCTGTCAGGGAAAAGCCCGGGTGAGCAGGTATAATTCGAAGGAAAAACAAACTACTCACCGCTCACTTGCATGACAGATAAGCTGTCGCTGACTGGGCTTGTCATTCACCAGAAAACAAGAGAAATTAATTCCCAGAATTAGCTTCTGTGGCACTTCAATTTTGACTGAGATATGAAAGCTGCATCGCTGCGCAAGGAGGGTAATACAAATAACATGTCATAGACAACAGAATGATAAAACTACAAATAGCCGAGAATGGCTTTCTGACAGTCTATGATCAAACTACAATGTGGAGGTCATTTGTTTCCTAATGCTGCATGTTTCCATCACACGGTGCATTAACTGATCCAATGTTCAACTCTTGCATTATGATAGCTTCATTGATATATATATATGCACTCCAAATAACAGGTGAAATCTTCCTGTTACTGGATGTTCTGTGATTAGGATTTAAAAGAGCAAGAGTCATCACTCCAATCGCTCCCCTAACTTCAAATTCAAAGAGTGAGAAACAGCTCCTCAGTAATAGCGATGGCAATTATGCATTTAATATGAAATCAGTCTTCTTGGCCCAGGAAATACTCTTCCATATGTTGTCTAGGGGGGTGAATTTGAGCTCTTTTGCATTTTTCAAACCCGAAGCACTGCATCTGGTTACGATGGTTTTAAATTAAGGCATATTATTATATCACCTGCAGTTCTGGCCAAGGTTTGCTTGTTGAAAATGTGAAATCGGTCCTGTGATTATTGGTGTGGAGAATCGTCATGGATGATGGTTGTCTAGCAAATGTCGAATCTAGCTGATGTCTATAATAAGTTCATTAGCTCTATGTCCACGATAATAAGGCGAGCTACAATTCTGATAACACTTGATTCATTTTCTTACATTTATAATCAGACTGGGATATCAGACTCTTATCCGTTCATCATGGAGGAGTTATACGCTGTATAGCTCCCTCTGGTTTGGGCTTTGGAGAGCTTTATGAAATTCTGTGATAATTGCTTGAATTCACCATCAAGTAATAAATGCATTCACCAGGGAATTGCAGCCCTCTGTATTTGGTGGGGTGAACGATATCATATAATATAATATTGGAGGGATGTTTTCCGGTATTCTCGGCCACGCTGATAATTGCTTGATTCCACTGGGTCTGTATTTATGAAGCAGGTGGGAAATATCAGATATTGCTGTCTCCAGTCCTATATGTAATGTGTTCTCTCATCCAAGATGTGTGACTGATATTTCCTAACTATCATGACATGGCTTAATTAGGATCATTCCAGTACATACATGTATTAACATATGAGTTCAGTCATGATATACTGGGCCTTCTGATCAGCCTATTATGGTTTGTATACTTAACTTTTATACAGTAAGGTCTCTAATTATTCAATCACAAAAAGTGTAACATTCAACCCCATTAATTGAGAAACCAAGAATGACCAATATTATGTACAGTTATCAAATTGTGGAACTACCACATTGTGGAGAATAGACAAAATCAGCTGGCTAGAAAGACCATTGGACAAGAATAACTGTTTAATATATATGGAGTGAGTGAGTGAGTGAGTAGGATTTAACATCACTTTCAACAATATTTTGGTCAAATCGCAATGAACCAAAAAGACACCACCCAACCAAGTTGCGTTCCTGTTGCTTCAAAGAAGCAAATCTTTGAAGCAACATGGAACTATACACCCACCATCCACCCTATAAAACACCGAAGACAGCACACAAGACACAGACAGGATGCTTAATTTGGCTGGCTGTATATAGAAAGACTATTGGACAATAAAGGCTGGTTATATATAGCAAAAGTATTTTCATTATTTTAGGATTACAATATCTTAGTAATATAGCACAGTTTCTAGTGCTGGAAATTGGTCGAGTCCAGAGCAAGATTCAAACCAGCGACCCCAGAGTCAGGCACCTAATCGACAGCTCTATATGTCAGCGATCTAAACCACTCGGCCAACAGGCCTCCAACAAAAGTATGAGGTAGCAGACAGCTGGCTATATATAGAAAGACCATTGGAGAAGAACAGCTGGCTATATATAGAAAGACTATTGGACAAGAACAGCTGGCTATATATAGAAAGACCATTGAACAAGAACAGCTGACTATATAGAAATACTGTTGGACAAGAACAGCTGGCTATATATATAGAAAGATTTGGACAAGAACAGCTGGCTATATATAGAAAGACTATCAGAGAAGAACAGCTGGCTATATATAGAAAGACTATTGGACAAGAACAGCTGGCTATATATAGAAAGACTGTTGGACAAGAACAGCTGGCTATATATAGAAAGACTGTTGGACAAGAAAAGCTGGCTATATATAGAAAGACTATTGGACAAGAACAGCTGGCTATATAGACTGTTGGACAAGAACAGCTGACTTTATATAGAAAGACTTGGACAAGAACAGCTGGCTATATATAGAAAGACTATTGGATAAGAACAGCTGGCTATATATAGAAAGACTGTTGGACAAGAACAGCTGACTTTATATAGAAAGACTATTGGACAAGAACAGCTGGCTATATATAGAAAGACTGTTGGACAAGAACAGCTGACTTTATATAGAAAGACTATTGGACAAGAACAGCTGGCTATATATAGAAAGGCTATTGGATAAGAACAGCTGGTTATATATAGAAAGACTGTTGGACAAGAACAGCTGACTTTATATAGAAAGACTATTGGACAAGAACAGCTGGCTATATATAGAAAGACCATTGAACAAGAACAGCTGGCGATATATAGAAGACTGTTGGACAAGAACAGCTGGCTATATATAGAAAGACTATTGGATAAGAACAGCTGGCTATATATAGAAAGACTGTTGGACAAGAACAGCTGACTTTATATAGAAAGACTATTGGACAAGAACAGCTGGCTATATATAGAAAGACCATTGAACAAGAACAGCTGGCTATATATAGAAAGACTGTTGGACAAGAACAGCTGGCTATATATAGAAAGACTATTGGACAAGAACAGCTGGCTATACATAGAAAGACTGTTGGACAAGAACAGCTGACTTTATATAGAAAGACTATTGGACAAGAACAGCTGGCTATATATAGAAAGACTATTGGATAAGAACAGCTGGCTATAAAAAGAAAGACTATTGGTGAAGAACAGCTGGCTATACAATGTATATAGCAAGACCATTGGACAAGAACAGCTGGCTTTATATAGAAAGACCACTGGACAAGAACAGCTGGCTATATATAGAAAGAGTGTTGAACAAGAACAGCTGGCTATATATAGAAAGACTATTGGACAAGAACAGCTGGCTATATATAGAAAGACTGTTGGACAAAACAGCTGGCTATATATAGAAAGACTATTGGACAAGAACAGCTGACTTTATATAGAAATACTATTGGACAAGAACAGCTGGCTATATATAGGAAGACTATTGGATAAGAACAGCTGGCTATATATAGAAAGACTATTGGATAAGAACATCTGGCTATAAAAAGAAAGACTATTGGTGAAGAACAGCTGGCTATACAATGTATATAGCAAGACCATTGAACAAGAACAGCTGACTATATATAGAAAGACTATTGGAGATGAACAGCTGGCTATATATAGAAAGACTGTTGTAGAATAACAGCTGACTATATGTATAAAGACTTGGACAAGAACAGTTGGCTATATAGACTGTTGGACAAGAACATCTGACTTTAAGAAAGACGGACAAGAACAGCTGGCTATATATAAGAAAGACTATTGGATAAGAACAGCTGGCTATATATAGAAAGACTGTTGGACAAGAACAGCTGACTTTATATAGAAAGACTATTGGACAAGAACAGCTGGCTATATATAGAAAGACTGTTGGACAAGAACAGCTGACTTTATATAGAAAGACTATTGGACAAGAACAGCTGGCTATATATAGAAAGGCTATTGGATAAAACAGCTGGTTATATATAGAAAGACTGTTGGACAAGAACAGCTGACTTTATATAGAAAGACTATTGGACAAGAACAGCTGGCTATATATAGAAAGACCATTGAACAAGAACAGCTGGCGATATATAGAAGACTGTTGGACAAGAACAGCTGGCTATATATAGAAAGACTATTGGATAAGAACAGCTGGCTATATATAGAAAGACTGTTGGACAAGAACAGCTGACTTTATATAAGAAGACTATTGGACAAGAACAGCTGGCTATATATAGAAAGACCATTGAACAAGAACAGCTGGCTATATATAGAAAGACTGTTGGACAAGAACAGCTGGCTATATATAGAAAGACTATTGGACAAGAACAGCTGGCTATACATAGAAAGACTGTTGGACAAGAACAGCTGACTTTATATAGAAAGAAGACTATTGGACAGAACAGCTGGCTATATATAGAAAGACTATTGGATAAGAACAGCTGGCTATAAAAAGAAAGACTATTGGTGAAGAACAGCTGGCTATACAATGTATATAGCAAGACCATTGGACAAGAACAGCTGGCTTTATATAGAAAGACCACTGGACAAGAACAGCTGGCTATATATAGAAAGAGTGTTGAACAAGAACAGCTGGCTATATATAGAAAGACTATTGGACAAGAACAGCTGGCTATATATAGAAAGACTGTTGGACAAAACAGCTGGCTATATATAGAAAGACTATTGGACAAGAACAGCTGACTTTATATAGAAATACTATTGGACAAGAACAGCTGGCTATATATAGGAAGACTATTGGATAAGAACAGCTGGCTATATATAGAAAGACTATTGGATAAGAACATCTGGCTATAAAAAGAAAGACTATTGGTGAAGAACAGCTGGCTATACAATGTATATAGCAAGACCATTGAACAAGAACAGCTGACTATATATAGAAAGACTATTGGAGATGAACAGCTGGCTATATATAGAAAGACTGTTGTAGAATAACAGCTGACTATATGTATAAAGACTTGGACAAGAACAGTTGGCTATATATAGCAAGACTATTGGACAAGAACATCTGGCTATAAGAAAGACTATTGGAGAAGAACAGCTGATTATATGTAGAAAGACTATTGGACAATAACAGCTGGTTATATATAGCAACAGTATTTTCATTATTTTGGGATTACACTATCTTAGTAATATAGCACAGATTCTAGCGCTGGAAATTGGTTGAGTCCAGAGCGAGATTCGAACCAGCGACCCCCAGAGTAAGGCACCTAATCGCCAGCACTATATGTCGGCAATCTAAACCACTCGGCCAATGGGCCTCCAACAAAAATAGGAGGTAGCAGACCGGTAGTGGGAGGGCCAAGTGGTTTAGATCGCCAACATGTAGTGCTGGTGATTCTGTGGCCCACTCTAGGGTCACTGGTTCGAATTCCACTCTGGACTATGATCTGTGCTATACTAGTGTAATCCCAAAATAAAAAAAATACTGTTATATGATCACTTTCCAAATGACAAAAAGTTATCTTCCTATGTATAGCAGGACTATTGGACAGGATCAGCTGGCTATATATAGAAAGACTATTGGACAAGAACAGCTGGCTATACATAGAAAGACTGTTGGACAAGAACAGCTGACTTTATATAGAAAGACTATTGGACAAGAACAGCTGGCTATATATAGAAAGACTATTGGATAAGAACAGCTGGCTATAAAAAGAAAGACTATTGGTGAAGAACAGCTGGCTATACAATGTATATAGCAAGACCATTGGACAAGAACAGCTGGCTTTATATAGAAAGACCACTGGACAAGAACAGCTGGCTATATATAGAAAGAGTGTTGAACAAGAACAGCTGGCTATATATAGAAAGACTATTGGACAAGAACAGCTGGCTATATATAGAAAGACTGTTGGACAAAACAGCTGGCTATATATAGAAAGACTATTGGACAAGAACAGCTGACTATATAGAAATACTATTGGACAAGAACAGCTGGCTATATATAGGAAGACTATTGGATAAGAACAGCTGGCTATATATAGAAAGACTATTGGATAAGAACATCTGGCTATAAAAAGAAAGACTATTGGTGAAGAACAGCTGGCTATACAATGTATATAGCAAGACCATTGGACAAGAACAGCTGACTATATATAGAAAGACTATTGGAGATGAACAGCTGGCTATATATAGAAAGACTGTTGTAGAATAACAGCTGACTATATGTATAAAGACTTGGACAAGAACAGTTGGCTATATATAGCAAGACTATTGGACAAGAACATCTGGCTATAAGAAAGACTATTGGAGAAGAACAGCTGATTATATGTAGAAAGACTATTGGACAATAACAGCTGGTTATATATAGCAACAGTATTTTCATTATTTTGGGATTACACTATCTTAGTAATATAGCACAGATTCTAGCGCTGGAAATTGGTTGAGTCCAGAGCGAGATTCGAACCAGCGACCCCCAGAGTAAGGCACCTAATCGCCAGCACTATATGTCGGCAATCTAAACCACTCGGCCAATGGGCCTCCAACAAAAATAGGAGGTAGCAGACCGGTAGTGGGAGGGCCAAGTGGTTTAGATCGCCAACATGTAGTGCTGGTGATTCTGTGGCCCACTCTAGGGTCACTGGTTCGAATTCCACTCTGGACTATGATCTGTGCTATACTAGTGTAATCCCAAAATAAAAAAAATACTGTTATATGATCACTTTCCAAATGACAAAAAGTTATCTTCCTATGTATAGCAGGACTATTGGACAGGATCAGCTGGTTGTATATAGAAAGACTTGGACAAGAACAGCTGGCTATATATGGCAAGACTATTGGACAAGAACAGCTGGCTATATATAGAAAGACTATTGGAGAAGAACAGCTGGCTATATATAGCAAGACTATTGGAAACGAACAGCTGACAGACTGTTGGAGAAGAACAGTTGGCTATATATAGCAAGCTAGACTATTGGACAAGAACAGCTGGCTATACAGAAAGACTATTGGAGAAGAACAGCTGGCTATATATAGAAAGACTATTGGACAAGAATAGCTGGCTATATTTAGAAAGACTGTTGGACAAGAACAGCTGGCTATTTTGAAAGACTGTTGGACAGGAACAGCTGGCTATATAGAAAGACTATTGGACAAGAACAGTTGGCTATATTAGAAAGACTATTGGATAAGAACAGTTGCCTATATATAGAAGACTATTTACAATTTCAGAAAAATGTGTAAATTATCAATGGTCCACTTCTTGTGATCGAATTATTAAAGACTTTGCCATAAAGAGGTGACCTAGCCATTTGAACAGCCCATGAATTACCATGTATTAACTTAATATAACTAAATGGATGACATAATGACCCCCACCCCCAACACCACTTGTATGTAACCTTGGATGTCTTGAAAACAATCATAACTAAGCTGTTCAGCCCAGAGCCACATATGCTCACCACCATGTACATATAGATCAGAAAGCATTCAGACTTGACAGTTTTATGCTCATCATTAATTGCAAATAATTGTTTACATGCTTATTTTACTAATGGATGTTAGCATTTTGAATCCCCAATGGAATTAAATATATCATTCTTGATAGGATTTTCTAACAGCGTTTGTTCTTGTTACAAATTGGTATTTTTTTGTCTTGTTGTTGTAATGCATTATCGTCGTGTGCAATTTTTATGTTGGTATATCCTTCTTATTGCAAATAATTAGCATATTTTTCACAATCTTCAACCTTGTTGAAAATAATTTTGTTATAAATGTCGTTGCTTACAATCATTATTTATGTCATTTCTCCACCAAACATTTCCTCATTTAGGACATTTTCCCACTTGATCATCTCGAGTCTGGGAAATGTATATGAGAAATGTCCTTGTGGGAAAATGTCCAGTTGAGAAAATGTTTTAACACCATTATGTCCTCAGGCTCTATGTTGCTTATATGAATAAACAATAGCCTAATTGACCATGGACTACGTCATTAAATGACATATATACATCTTACTTGTTTCAGTGAGTTGCTAGGATCAGCGACCTTGACCGCTGAGAGAAATCCGTGAATTTGTTGAAAATTTTAGAAACTAAATAATGAAAGTTGGGAGAAGTAGGAGAATGACTGTATTCCATAGCTGACTTAGTTCACAAATTATTGTTATTATTTAGGCTCTAATTAAATGACAGATATATTGCTGTTCATAGCAGTAATTGTACAGATTGATTATTACAATGACAAGCCATCTTATAATGTCACTTATATATGAAGGTACATGGTTTTCAATTGTAGTTATATTGATTATGTCTCCAGTTTCAATTATTACAACTGTACCAGTACCAATCCTACAACGGAAATTAAATCTACATTGATGGTGTTTTATAATAAACGAGGACAAAGTGTTTGTAGTTGTTTTATGTGACAGTCACCCAGGGTCATTGGGGTTATTTAATATAGTATGTAAGGTGATATGCTGGCACACCTTGACTATGGTATGTCGCCAGTTGACAAGTTGTGTCCTGTTAGGTGATTGCTCAGACCTGAGTAGTCACCTGTAATTAGACCATTAATTATACTGTTCTGGCAGCCAGGAAATAGGTTTATCACTTCTAATCAGGGAGACGATGAGAGATCTATACACAACTCGATCAAGGTGTCTCCAGTTTTTGTTTCAACCCGGGGTCTGATGAAAGGTATACCTGTAAATGATACCATAGGTGAGTTAACGAGTTCCTGGAGGTGTTTGTTGATTAATTACCTTAGCGTTGGTGTCTTGGGTCCATTCCAGGTAGAAACTCTGACTATCAGTGACAGTTACAGCTTTGAGCTGCCCCACACCTGCCAAACTAAGACCTACTTCAATCAGGATCAGGTTTCAAGAATCCTTCCACGGGTTAAACTGGGCTCCCCAACCCTTGTGTATTTCCCTCCTTAAAGGTGCCTTACGGTCCTGGACCAAGTGGGACTGAGCGCACAGATACAATAGCCAGACTATAAAAAATCCAGGTGTCGGGGAACAATGTTAAGCCTGGCCATTCTCCTATGTTTTGTTGTATATTGTTTAGAGAAAGTCTTAAGGACATACTCATAAAATAAATATTGTGTTCATGGCCGTCCTTCTGCTCTCACCTGCCTTATTAAGGTAGATTTGTTCAGGGAAGGATCTAGTTAAAAATGGCTTTGTTCTTCACGATTTAATATTGAGAAAACATGATATATCTGACATTTTCTTTAATTAATCTTAACTTTGATCCCTTTCAGTGAAAAGCAAATCATGCATTTTAATCTCATTTGTTCAAATTTTTATTGCTTTCAGTTGTAAAGAAACTGACTGAGTGTATTATTCCTCATTCTTCAGCCAAGTTTGTAGAGCACAAGTTTCAGTAGCCTGATATGAGCCTTGCATGGTCTCTGTATACCAGCACAATTGATTTGGTTTAAAAATAAAAATATCAGCACCTGATTTTTGCCACTGCAACTTTACTCAAATGTAGGGCTGGTTCTTCTTCTCTTCATGCCTAGGCCAATAAACGTCTACCAGTTTCTTGATGCCTAATGGACCTGGGGTATAATCTGAAGCTAAACTGAACCGAGGATATACACAACCAAATTTTCTTTGAAAATGTTACTGTGTGAGGTAAATTAGTTCATATGTATTAGGAAATATGTGACAAAGCTTCATCTGACAAAAATAGCGGCGATAACATATTCCACGTGATTGGCAAAGTTTGGTCATATTCTGGCTCACAAATGTTGTTCTACACCTGTACTGTCCATTGTAGATTTATACTCAAAATTAAGAAAATTAGACTCTTCATAAAAGCATAATATTATAACATTAGAAGTGATATGATGCAAGTTGCATACATTTACTTATATTTGTTGTGGAGTTGTATAGCAGCAATAATGAAAACTAACCCTTAATTGATAATCAGAATTATCATGCCTGTAGGAGTTGATCAAGCTTCATTCAAGTTCCAACCTGTGCCGCTATCATTCATTGCAGAGATATATAGTCAAACTAAAGAAAACAAAACCCTTCATAATAATTCACTACAAAAGCATAATTTTACATGAGTACCCTTACTGTCCAGAAGTGTCTTTGAAGTAACTTTGAAGTAACTTTGAAGTGTGGCCATATTTCAACCTTGAAGTGCAAGGCTCAGAGTCAGAAGTGTGCTTGCAGTGTGGGTATTGTTTTGTAGCAATGCCATATAAGGGCATTGAAGTCACAATGAAGTCACAATGAAGTCACTTAGAAGTGTGCCTCAAATATTTTAATTAGGTACTGCAAAGGCACTTCATAGACACTTCCACAGAAGGGTAACCTTCATAGGCACTTCTGAAGTGCTCTTGAAGTACCTAATTAGAATATTTGAGGCACTTCAATGTCCTTATATGGCAAGTCACTTCATCCACTCTTCTACAGAAGGATACCTTTCATATGCACTTCTGAAGTGCTCTTGAAGTACCTTATTAGTATCATAGCAAATCCGTGTGATGAAAAGGTATGTAAAGCCACGAGATATTTACTTTCCCAGAAATAATACACAAATATATATTTGAGCACAGAAAGTTTTATTCAGAGAAAATACAGAGTGAGACAGAACAGTACATCATAAAATATTTACAATAAACCGCTAGCACAAATCCTTGAGACAAAATACAGCACAGTTCTTTTTTTTGTATGCATTTACATGCAGTCTTTGGTATGAGAATTTATTGCAGTATTATTATTCAAGGGTGACCGTGTTCTTTTCCAACTTGAACTTGAAGCAGCAGATCTTTCGAAGGATAGTTTACTTCAGTTGCCCTGAGGTCCACTCGGACGTAACCCAACGCTGAAACCCACCAGTCTGAATTGTGAACTTCTTGGCCTGTGGCGATAAATACATGCATATAATTAAAACCTGATCAGTTGTATATATGGTTCCATATGACATGCAATCCAGTTTTTTTTTTGTTTTTTTTAATACACTCAGGATGATTGAATAGGTTGACTACCATAAAGGATAAAGAATGGAACACATCCCTACGATTTACAAAAGATTGATGAAGATGTCTATTATCCTTTCTTTAGTACTCCATGATATACAACAATGGAGATAAACAGTTTGTGTGATGTTCTAGCCAATATACACTATGAAGAAATCAACCATACCTGCATGTAGGTGTGCTCATTAAATTTCCCATCAGTCGAGTGGCTGCTTGAAGTGAGCCGAGTTCCTTGTTGCAGCTGTATTCTGGAATTATGAAAGTATTGACAAAGAAGCCATTAGAAACAATCATGTGGATTTTGATAATTTGTCTTTTTTTAATTCCTGGTTCAACTAAATCTTCATGCAAGACTTCAAATAACAAATAAATGCTTATTAACTACAAATTGTATTCTTAAATTTTTTAAATGAAATAAATGTATGAAATGAAATATTCTCATTTCTCAAGATGTGGGTAAAAATGTACAATTGAAGTGTGAAGATCCTTAGCTTTGGTATATGAGCAGTGCAATCAATAGACAAGGAAAATATAGCCTGTTATAATGATAAAAATTAAGTCTAATCATAATTGATTATACTTTTTCTGATTGCAGCTAAAACAGGTAATGCTAACATTTTATTATCAATATATTCTAAAACTTATTTCTTTACCATTTTGTCAAAAATCTGGTATGGGAATATTCTACATTCTGCAAGGGAAAAAATCAATACAATTTATGAATCAATAAAAAATCAAAACAACAAGATAATTTATTTAGAGCTACCATCCCCCAACCAGTTAAATCCACCTGTTTTGACATGAACTGAACAGTTTTGTGATAAAAATATCTCACCCTCAGGGGATTTCCTCCAGGGGTGCATGCCAATCTTCATATGAGGTCCCCAAGCCTGGTGTTTCCAAGCTGACAATTCACACAATCATAACAATGGCATTTAATCCATACTGCCTTGATCAACCTGGATAGATCTGAAAGTGATATTGGGACAGATAGATATGGATATTTCGCCATGTTACATGACCCATTAAATTTGACTGCAATTATAAGGTGGAGTACATTATAATAACCTGCAGTCCATATAGCAAAATATTTATTGAGGCCAATATCAATTTTTTAATATGTCAAGGGAAACTTGTTGATAAAATAAATAGCTGAGACTCTCAGGTCTACATCACTGTTCAGCCCAGTTCTTTGCTTATTAAGTTATGAAAAACAGAAAATTTTAGTTATATTTATAAGTTACTTACCATATCACTAGCTGCTATCATCACCATCTGCAATACAGTTCTTCAAACCTCCATAGTTCTAGCTTAACAGGAATAAATCCATCTGATTTCTGCAGTTGGAGAGGTCAGCCATTTTGATTGTTATCGTCTGGTGGCGCCCCCAGTGTTCAATTAAATTTTCAAGGGCAGATAACTCCACTCATTTTGGCAAAGACAGTTCAGAATATAAAGATTTTTGAAACAGAAATTGTATATATTATACTTAGTGATAATGATGAAGAGGATAATATAAAGTATTCTTTAATGGGTATTTTTTTGTTGCTGACATTATGTTAGAACTGATTCTTCTAAAAATATTTTGCCATTTTGTCCAATTTTACTATAAAATCATGGATTTGGAATGACTATAAAATCTGAATTCAACAAGATTTCTTATCTAATATGTGAGAGACTGGTGTTATTAATGTCTTTATTCTATTCAAGTAGAAACCCATAGTACTGATCACTTTAAAATATCAAAAAATATGTTCACATTTCTGAGTAATATGTCAGTAACCACATGTGAATATTTTACACAGTTGTAGCTATTTTGAAATGTGAAGTACAAATCTGATGTTTGGTGGTTTCATTGAAATGAGATTTGATGTCACTGAGTGAAATCAAATCAGCCAACTTTAAGCTGGGTTATTCCCAGAGCTAATTAATATAACTCAAACTTGTAAACATGTAGTTCTAATTTATAATGTTATGTTACTGTAACAGTTTGTGGGAAAATTCCAATAATCTAGAAATCCTATTGGATTGAATCTTATAGGATTTTTCAGAATCTATTATAATAGGATTTTTTCAGAATCTTATAGGATTTTTCAGACTCTTATATTTTAGAAGCTCATATGATTTTTTAGAATCTTTAGGATTTTTCAAAATCTTATAGGATGCTAGAAGATATTTTTGCAAGGGGAAGTCCCCCAGGTTATGCTATATAACTGACAAAGTCCAAGAAGTGTCTTTGAGGAGTACCTTAGATTATGCAGAACAAAAACAAAGTCTCAGAAGTGTCTCTGAAGTCCCCTAAGTTTTGCTGAAGAACTGACAAAGTCCAAGAAGTGTCTTTGAGGAGTACCTTGGATTATGCCGAACAAAAACAAAGTCTCAGAAGTGTCTCTGAAGTCCCTCATTTTTTGTTATGAAATTGACAAAGTCCATGAAGTGTCTTTGAGGAGTCCCTTGACTACTGCCTTTTTCTAATGAAGTACCTTTGAAGTGTGCCAATATTTTTCTCTGTCGTTGAAGTGCCTTTCAAGTGTACTCTTCAGAGGCACTTCTAGGCACACTTCACATGAAGTGTGACACTTCTGGACAGTAAGGGTAGTGTGACTAATGTCACAGGACCTACGAAGTAAGGTGAGGAAGATGACTTGGGGATCCAAGCGTAATGTTATAGGTCACCTAAGTAGGTTAAACTTTCATCAAAAGTAGGTCAGCTCAGAACTTGCTGGTTACAGTCCCCTAATTCACCTTCATGTGAAAAATCAAGGTTCTAAATGTCAACGGTTCTCCATATTTTGCCGACGAAAGTATTCGGATGGACTGACTGACTCATTACCGGACAACTTGCAAATGAGAGCCTACTTCGTAGGAATAACATTAAAAGTAACATGCCAGTTCCATACATTTATCTTTAATTTTTCAGAAATATAATCAAAATAAGGAAAATTGGATGCTTCATAATGATTAGCATAGTGTTACCCAATTATTACAAGTTATATGATCCAAGCTCCATACCTGCAACCATTTTCGTCGTCCAAATCCATTGCAAGAATACGCGACAATTTTGATCAAGTTTTCAAATTCACCTGTAAAATACCCCAATCCCATTGATCATGTGGACCATCTATCGGTCAGTGGTTCATTAAGTCAGACAACAGTACTTGGTATTGAAGATATATATTCCTGTAGAATATCAAGTCATCTTTGAAATTCTGGTTAAAAGCGCCATCTATTGGCATTTTCATGGCAATGGAAGTGATTTTTACCTCTCGGGCAAAATTTGCCCGAAGGGTATTGTCAGCGTCAGCATCATCTGTCTGTCTGTCTGTCTGTGGACGTGATATCTCAAGAAGGATCAGGTATTTCAAATTCATACCACATATGCATCTGGTGAAGAGTCAGAAGCCTATTGAAAATGACTGACCTTGACCTATTTTATCAAGGTCAAATTCTAGTATTTGCTACATTTTTTGTAGGATTAAAGCTAGGGTCTCCAAATTCATATTACAACTGCAACTGGTGATTAACTCAAAGCTTATTCCAGTTGACTGACCTTGACCTATTTTTCCAAGGTCCTATATTGTTCATTATGATATAACATGAAGAGATACAGCTAGGCTTTCCAAATTTATACTGACCTTGACCCATTTTATCAAGGTCAAATTCTAGTATTTGCTATATTTTTTGAAGACTTAAAGCTAGGGTCTCCAAATTCATATTACAAATGCAACTGGTGATTGACTAGAAGCCTATCCCAGTTGACTGACCTCGACCTATTATTTTCAAGGTCATATACTGTTTATTATGATATAACATAAGAATTACAGCTAGGCTTTCCAAATTAATACTATATATACATCTGGGGATGATCCAGAGGTGTGCTGAAGATGACTGACGTTGACCTATTTTATCAAGGTCAAATTCTAGTATTTGCTACATTTTTTGAAGGATTAAAGTTAGGGTCTCTAAATCCATATTACATATGCAACTGCAGATGTACCAGGAGCCTACCACAGTTGACTGACCTTGACCTATTTTGTCAAGGTCATATAATGTCTAGTATGATAAAACACGGAGAAATATAGCTAGGCTTTTGAAATTAGTACTATGTACATGTATACATCTGGTGATGGTCCAAAGGTGTGCTGAAGATGACTGACCTATTTTATCCAGGCCAGATTCTATTTAGTACAATATTTCATTAAGGATTATATCTACATTGTCCAAATTTATACCACATTTACCTGGACCTAAAGTCTATTGAATATCACTGATCTTGACCTATTTTCTGAAGGTAAAATTCTATATGTTTAGTCTAAGCTCTCTGAATTCATGTTCCATATGCAATTAAGTTGGAATAGACCAGAAAATTATTGGAGATGAGTAACCTTGATATATATTTCCAAGATAAATTATTTGAGCTGATTTTGACCTATATAGAAGAGAGGTAAGAATATGGTCATGTACTACCAGAACCTCGGCGCCAAATATTTCCCATTAATTTAAGTCCTTGGCAAAAGCTGATCTGGCTCAATTTCGTATGTATTTCTAAAATGAGAGAACTGCAGTCAACCCTTCCAGATCACATTTCTGTTAACCTACACTAAAATGTCAAAGTTCTAAAAATACATCTTATGGAAAGCATGATTGCTGAATGTATTACAATAAGTGATATCCGAGGGGTATTGGAGCCCATTGGGCTATTTTTGACTTTGAAACAATGATATTCAGCATAACAGTGTCCGATAACAAACATATAACCAGAGATCCTGAAGGATCTTGGCACCCATCATTGTCCGATAATTGTAAGCTAATGACAAGAGGATCTTTTTGTCCATTGTTACTGAGAACAAATGATTTGTAATTTTGTTTGCAAAATTTCAAATTTGAGTGAAAAAGATCGAAAAAAGGACACTGGAAAACACCAAGATATTATCTTTTTTAGTTTCAGAAGTTTCTTGAAACTGTACTTGATGTCGGTTGTTATAGTACAAGTGAGAGCAAAGTTAGTCTGAAAGTGAATGTCCGGAGGATCCTTCGACTTCGTTTTGTAGTATATTTTTTTTGCACACGTCATCATTGGGTACTGGAAGCAAATGCAAATCTCTTTGACAGTTTGGCATGTGCTATGAAACATACTACCTAATATTTTGTAATTAGGAACGAATGCTAATTCTGTTCTGTTTACTGGGCTAGTTTGAGATATCTCTTTTAAGATACCATGCTCGAAAATAGTAAGATGGTACACAACTTAATACTGAAGGGATCCAGTCCGTGCAGTAATATTGAAAATTTGAAAGTGTCTGAATCCTGATTATCTCCCTTGGATCGAAATATGCAGTAGTCTACAGTTGTCGAGTTGTGATGTTGCGTCACAAGAGTGACATCCCTTCGTGTATCCTACCCGTCGGCAGACGAAACGGTGGCGCAGTTCACTTGCGACGGCATGGACTAAAGTAAACTGATTTATAATTTGAAGAAGTACATTTTAATTCGGAATCATTTGAACTCCTTGATATAGAAGGTGAAGGTATGGATATTTTCTGTACTCAGTATATGGAATATGCCCCCACCGTTTGATCCGCCGACTCTTGTGATGCAACGGCACAACTCGGGGAATACCTTATTAATTTGAAACGTAACTTGGATTTTCGAACCAGACCAAATCCGGTATCTTGCACAACTAGGTCCCATGTGGAACCTGTGTACCAATTTTCATAAAGATCCATGAAGTAGTTCCTGAAAATTCACGATAATATTTCAAGGGGAAATTCAAGATGACCCCCTGGTGGCCATATTGCATTTTCAAATCCGGCCGAAAAAGGTATCTTGCACAACTAGACCGCAAGGTGAACCCGCGGATATCAAATTTGAGAAAGATCCATGCAGTAGTTCCTGAGAAATCGCGATAACAAAGTTTCATGGGGAAATCCAAGATGGTCGCCTGGTGGCCATATCGGATTTTCGAATCGGGACGAAAAAGGTATCTTGCACAACTAGACCCCAAGGGGAACCTGTGTACCAAATTTGAGAGAAATCCATGCTGTAGTTCCTGAGAAATCGTGATAACGTTTCATGGGGAAATCCAAGATGGTCGCCTGGTGGCCATATTGGATTTTCGAATCGGACCAGAAAAGGTATCTTGCACATCTAGACCCCAAGGGGAACCTGTGTACCAAATTTGAGAAAGATCCATGCAGTAGTTCCTAAGAAATCGCGATAACAAAGTTTCATGGGGAAATCCAAGATGATGGCCTGATGGCCATATTGGATTCGGACCAGAAAAGGACCCCAAGGGGAACCTGTGTACCAAATTTGAGAAAGATCCATGCAGTAGTTCCTGAGGAATCACGATAACAAGAATTGTTTACGGACGGACTGACTGACGGACCACGGACAAAAAGCGATTTGAACAGCCCACCATCTGGTGATGGTGGGCTAAAAAAGACACTTTTTCTGTCCCAATCCCTTTCTTGAAAATCCAACCATCTTGATTGGTCGATAGTCGCTATAATGTGTTATGGGGCGCATTTTCACAGACACCATGAATTGGCCCGACCGCATATATATTACATGTCAAGCTTCGCAACGAGCAGTTCTCGAGGAAAAGATCTCTGAACTTTTTTCAAATAAATCTAAGATGGTCACTTGGGATTTCAACCAATTGGCTCATTACATCTCATTGGCTCTAATCACCATTTCAAGTTTTCAGCTTCATTAGTCCAGTTTTGTGGACCTGGTGATGGTCATAAAATCTGGTGGAATAATAAAAGAAATATAGCCAAGAGTGGTGATATGGGTTCCAATTCAAGAGAATCGTTCTTCTGATATCCAGGGAACTACAAACACTAAAAATGTGCAAGAAAAAGGCAATTCATCATGAAAATTTTCCCGTCCCAAATATACTGTAATGGTAGAATGAATCTGAATATGATAACTGAGAATTTATTTTTATTGTTTTTTCTATAAATGTAGCTGCATGAATCAACATAAATGACATTCAAGGAGAATTTCAACCATCATGAAGCCTAATTAGACCAAGAAGATTTCCACTATTCGTTGTGCCTTGGATCAAAGCTGATATCCTCCATTAACAATGCCTCTGACCAAAGGTATTTCCACCATTTACCATTCTCCTTAAATGGTTCAGAAGATTTCTGTCATTATTGAAGCCTGCAGTCATAGACATTTCTACTATTCCCAGGTCCTTTGACCACATTACTTCCACCATTCATGATACTTTAGCTCAAAATGCTTCGCACCAGTCCTGATCCTTTAGACCAAAATGATTAAGACCAATCGAATATCTTGGACCAATTAATTTAAACTATGATACCATTCATGATATGTTTGCCCAGAATGATTTTCCACCAGTCACAATATATTGGAATGATTTCCATCATTCATGATATCTTGGACCAAAATGATTTCTGCCCTTCATGATATATGTACATTGACATAAAATTATTTCCACTGTTCAAGATACCTTGGCTCAAAAGAATTTCTGTCAATTGTGATACCTTGTCTCAAAATGATTTCCACCATTCCTGATACCCAAGGACCAAAATGATTTCCAAAATTCACGATACTTTGGTTCAAAATGATCTCCCGTATTCCTGATACGTTGAACCAACATGATTTCCATAATACATGATCCAATGTTCATGAAACCTTGGACCGACATAATTTCCATCAGTCAAAAAAATTAATTTCCACCATACATGTTATCTTGGAATAAAATGATGTCCACCAGTCCTGATACCGGACTCAAAATGATTTCCACCAGTCCAGATACCTTGGCTCAAAATGTTTTCCAAGCTTGAAGTTATCAAACTGGTCAAAATATTTTTTACCAACAAAGTTGAGAAAACTTACCTACTAAGGTTGAATGAATGGTAGGAACAGTTTAGTCTAAAGCACCCAGAATCGCGATGATTAGCAACTGATTCATGAAGCTTCCTGTCCGTTGGATTGAAACCATGATCAACCGTTGGCAGTGATTCTCCTGCTTCCAACCACAATTACCTAACTGATTGTTGTGGATGACTATTTCACTCAATACAATCAAAAGTCCAGTGATTTTCTTCAAGTTCGCATAGGATATTTTCTCTTGAAAACACCTGCTTGGAGAATAACGGAATGCATTTGTCGCGGAAAATATGGCCGACTTGTAGCAAGACTATCCCAAATAAACAAAGGTAGATAACCTTGTTTGAAAGATGTCAATTAGATTGCGAAAACTTAGACGAAACTGCTTCTTGTCAACGTGAACTTTCTACCAATTGACTTTCAAGACCTTGAGTCGAGGGGCTTCCCGTCAATGGGGCAGCAAGTACTTGGATCAAGAAGCTTCCTGCCATTGAAGTTGAAAGATCTTGAATCCGAAAACTTCCTGCTGCATGGGGTTGCAGGGACTTGATTCATGAAGCTTTCTCTCCGTGGGATTGCAAGAACTTGAAACGAGAAGCTCTGTATCATGGGTGCTGTAGGGTCTTGGACAAAGAATCTTCCTATCAATAACTTGCAAGAACTCGGATCAAGAAACTTCCTGCCAATGAGCGTATACAATAAATTGGACCAAGAAGCTTCCATTTAATGGGCTGTAGCGAGTTGGATCAAGACGCTTCTTACCAACGATCTAGTATTAAATGCTTCCTATCCAGTAAGTTTCCAAGGCCTCGGATGGAGAATATTCCTGGCAATAGGAATGTAACTTAGATCAAGAAGATTCGTGTGGCAAGTATTCTCGACCACAATGCTTCCACTGAGCTTTCAAGAAAGTTGAAGCAGTTCGCTGTTTACCAGTGAGGTTTAAGACTCTTTAGTTTATCAAAATGTTTTCAACAAATGTGGTTGATAAACATTGGGATCGAAATACTTACTACAAATGTTGCAAGAACCAAATGGTTTTGTTTTTTGATTGTTCATGTAAATACCGCAGATGTGGTGTTTATGATACACCTGGCAGTAACCAGTGAGTAAAAGTGAAGAATATCAATCAAATTTGAAGGAACACGAAAGCTGTTGTATTCAGTGGAAAGGTATTCGTAAAATGTAGTTTAGCATTGATAAAAAGTTTTGCTGCCGAATGCATATCCCGTACGTATCTTTGTACTTCTTGGAGCGAATGTTTGAAATGGATGTTTTATAAAAAGACAAAACCGCGTGTTTGTGTATTTTAGCTGGAGGGGCTTCTAATAATCTCGTCTAATTAATAAATATATTAAAGGCCAGGTATCCGGTTGCTCGGGTTCCTAACGAGAAGCCAGTAGCTTCTGACGCCCGGGAACAACACGGTGTAAAATCTTGATTTTTCTGGAACAAAGGCAAAAAATGAAACGGCCATTGTGGTTGAACTTTTCATCACCTTAGCGCTACTGGATGAACACCTTCGTTGGTGAAACTCTACTCCTATTATCTGGGAAGAGCGTCGGCTTAGATAGAGAGCGATTTCATGCCTCGCGAAACAACCCTTAAGGGCTTCGCTGTATCTCCACGCCTCCTGTCATTACAGCGGGTTACTCAACAAAGGTAGTTATATATATGGGGAAAAAATAAGGAAAACCGGATAAGTGTACACACGCGAGAGTGTGGTGATTACTACCTTTGTCGCTGTTGGTTCACCTTCAATTCAGCGGTTTTCCGAGCATGAGATTTATTGGGAAATTTATAAGTAAAGGCTCGAGAAACACAAAACCCAGTAAGATTTATTGTTCGATAAGGGCTTCTCTTTTCACTTAACAATTATTTGGTGGGATTATTGCGTACATGAAGAAAGTAGAATAATGTTACAAGTCCGCTTATCAGTAACCACCAGAACTCATTTATCACAATGTACGCTGATTTAGTCTTCCTCCTCAATATTATAATTCCACTATTTATTTCTGTCATTTCTCTTTACTTTTATATGAATTCTTGTTCATTATTTCCATAGTGGACCTGTGTAGCGCTTGTTATGCTGAAGTCCTGTTTACGTCACTTCGTCATGGAGGGAAAAGTAATGACTCGCATTTAGATGGATGAACCGCAGTTTTCCGGAAACGACCGAGCTGTAGTGAGCATTGTATCGGAGGGAGATTGTCTTCTACCAGATAGTTTCTTATTCATATTTTCACAACGGGGGGTCAGTAATATAGCTCCTAATGGCCGTACCATGCTTATCTCATTACAATCCTTTTTCTCAGGTTCTCGTTTTCTTTTTTTCCTTTTGTCTTCTTCTCTTTTTTAGGTGCGTGCGGAACTGTCAGAAATTACACAGGACGGTACCCGAGATCCATTCTCAATCCGCCGCACGAACTGTTAATTAATGATCTTGTTCCCGGTATGTCTTGCCGACGAAGAATATACCTTTCTGCCGGCAAGCTTTCATTTTATTTGCCTTATATGGAAGAAGACCTCTTCCATCCCGGAATGAAATGTTCCATGCAAACATATCTCGGTTTTTACAAAATTGGTAATTTGAATAAATAACATAATTAATTTCGTTCCTTTCTTATTCGCGTAATAAGCCAATTTCCCGTCTTTTGATGTAGTCATAAAAAATAAAAGGATTATTTTTTGACGAAATGAAAATGCAATCGGAAAATCGTGAAGAACATTATAGAAACATTTTCGTACTTTGTGATAATTATCCATAAGGTATTTTCGCGAAATGTCATTTATTGCGAAATCCAAGGCTATTGTCTCGAACAATAGTCTTATCGGTTAATATCTTTTGAAATATTCCGTTTTTGACTGTTGAACACAATATTGTGGCTTTTTCTAGAAAGATGTTTTGTATTACTATAAACGGAAATTTGATCTTGTTTTGTTAATTTGCATATCAGATCTAGGAGCAGTATTAAAGAAGGATTAAGCTCAATAAGTGCCTTTAACGGGGTTTAATACATGTAAATCCAAGGCCATTGTGAGTCATAATAACGTTCGTTAATGGAACACGTTATTCCTGACAGCGAGCAAAGCCTGGATATTCCACGCTATATATTCATCAAAATAATGAATTCGATTCAATAAAAATGCTTGGATTTCTCGTTGTTCCTAATACTGCAATAATTACTTTGATATTCTTCATAAAATAATTCTCTTTCTGAAACTCTCTCATGTAGGCCTATCCAGTAGACGAAACGGTCAACGGTTTACCATTTGTACCTGGTCTTCGGTATCGTAAAAACAGCCGTCGATCGTTGCTGGATATAGACTTATGTTGTTAGCACGACAATGTAAAGTTGTGAAGCTGATTCCAATCATGTCAGTCTCCAATTTCTAATTATTCCAGTAAGATGACGTAAAGTCCAAAGGAGGATACGCAAAATGTGAATTTGAAAAAAGATGTACTATTCTGAACGAGAATGCGCAGTTAAAAAAAAACAGACAAGTGTACGATTCGCACGCCTGAGCAGCGTGGATCATAACTTGAGCTCAAATCTTCTTTGATATATGAGAAAATACATATACTAACTCCAATTAATCCATTAATATATCGCTGTATATGCCCATTTCTGAATGCCGATTCTTAATTACTGCACACCCATGGCGTGATATATGACCGCTCTATGTTTTACAAATCACCTCTTTTTAACCATTCCGTTAACCCTATTATATTTTCCTGTAGTTCATTCTTTACCACCACAGGTAACTTTTCCCGTTCTCAATTAGTTTCTCCGTCCTTAGAGCGAGTCCTTCCGATCTTTGTATCTATAATACCGTTTGTTATAGTTGAGAGTTTTTCCTGCAGTTTTTCCTTCTGATTAGTAATAATCTTTGGCGCGCGAGCTCACGAGGCAGCTGATGCCTGAAGCCGTCGGATCCTGCTGCTTTTGTTGTTTAAAATCTACACGACAGGAAAGTAGTCCAATTATGAAGGAATTCTCGCCAATTCTGGCCGCAATGAGAAGCACTTTGTCCGAGATCAATACCTGGCTCACCTGTGTCGTTTACCTGACGATATCTCGTTAACTGGCTCAGCACCTCGCCTTTATCGACACATCAATAGAGATTAACCATTGCACACCTGAACGCCGACCGCTATAATCCCGGTCCTTCTTCAGGTGTGTTCAAGACCGTCGAAGTACACCTGAGAAATGGCGTTAAAGAAATCTTGCGATAGGAATCTCTGTCTCCTGAAACCCCATACGAAGAGCAACTTTTCAACAAGCAATGTACTCGCAGATTCCACTGCGATAGCTTCGGACAAGCGGTTATAACTTGTGGATAACGCCCCATCGCTTTTCGTGAAGACAATTTAATTGGATTACCTGCTGAATCTAAGCGTCAAGTGTGTGCATTCGCGTGACAACCCTTTTTCCCAAGACCTTTCCGAATACAATCGCAAGCTATGTTTACTTGTGAATCTATATGACCACCACGATTGCACTGGAACAAATTCTGCACGAATACTCTCAAGTGAACGCCAGTAGTATATAAACGACAAATAGGGTCCGATTTAAGGGCAGATAACTCTGTTTGAACAATTCCTGGTTATCTCCCCTGATTCACACATTTCTGCCCCTAAATATGACCCAATTTCCCCATTTACTAATCAAATTGCCGTCACTATGGCGTCACATCCGGTCTCGTGACATTCGGGTCACAGGACGCATCCGGGTCAAAAGGTCACTTCCGGTCACGTGACGGCCCAGCAGCGGGACCCCTTCACCTTCTATCCCATTCTGGCGCAGTGGACAATGTTAGTCCCAATGGGAAATCCATTCTTGTTTTCTTCATCTCGAACTGTAGAACACGATTGGCGGGGTCTCGAGGCCATGCGTTGAATTTTTTGGAACAGTTACTATGTGCACTGGGCAAGTAGCGCTGAGGTGGACGTTTTGAGGGCTAGGTGGACCCATATTGGTCCGATTGGGTCGTGTGAGGTGTCATCGTAAAGCACTCGTGGGGGGAGCGTCCAACTGGGAGGGTGTGGGGTGGAACTGACGTCATTCTGCGCATACGCAGACGGAGAATTGTGGGAAAAGGGCATTGGAAGGGACGTTTTGATGTCGAGGGGATCGTGGGAGGTATCGGTGTGATGCTGTCGTGGGGAACCGTCCGACTGGAGTAGGGTGTCGTCCGTTTTTATCTGCGCAGTCTGGCTGTAGTATAGAAAGCAGGCATTTTGGGAGTCCGTAGGGGTCTGTTGAGTGACTGAGGGATCATCCGTGGTCCAAATGGACGGTGTGGGGTGTCATCTTGAAGCTCTCGTGGTGTAAACCACGACTTGAGGGATGTCTATGTCATATGTGACGTCATTGGTGACGGCATCAGTACGAGTAGTAGCGAAAGCGGGCGTTTTGGGGGTGCATGGGGGTGTGTTTGAGCGATTAAAGGACCATTCTTGGTCCGAACTCGTCGTGTGATGTGTCAAAGTGAAGCCCTCGTGGTGTAGACCACGACTTGAGGAATGTCCACGTAATCTGTGACGTCATTGATGACGTCATCAGTAGGAGTAGTAGCCAAAGTGGGCATTTTGGGGGTGTGAAGGAAGATGTTTGGGGTAGAGATGGACCATCCGTGGTCCCAATGGTATGAGGCCTTAATTTGAAGTTCTCTTGGGTAGCGTCGGATTAGACTAGTGTCTGTACACCCCCGTTCTGGACTTAAGTTCTAACCATTTCAATGTACAAGCCCCGATCTGGGCTTCAGTTTTCACGTGGTTGTTCTCACGTTGTTGTTGTTTTCCATTGTTCTTGAATTAAAAACAAATGAAATCTCACCCAAAACCCTGTCTTGCGTGTTTTCTGTACAATATGTTACTAGCACAAACAAGTGGCCATCAATGCCCACGTCACGAATGATGAAAACTAGACACAAGTCCAATCCGACGCTACCCCAAGAGAACTTCAAAACAAGGCCTCATACGGTCCATTTGAACCACGGATGGTCCATCTCTACCCCAAATACCTTCCTTCACACCCACAAAATGCCCACTTTGGCTACTACTACTACTACTGATGGCGTCACTAATGACGTCACAGATGATTGGACATCCCTCAAGTCGTGGTCTACACCATGAGGCTTGCGCAGATTGGCGCGACTTCCAATAAAAAACACGCCAGTGTGACTCTACCCCACGAATGCTTCACTAGGATACCCCAATCGGGCCATTTGGACCAAACATGGTCCATCTCTACCCCAAACACCTTCTTTCACACCCCCAAAATGCCCACTTTGGCTACTACTCCTACTGATGACGTCACAGATGACGTGGACATCCCTCAAGTCGTGGTCTATTCCACGAAAGCTTCACTTTGACATCTCACACGACGCATTCGGATCAAGAATGGTTCTTCAATCGCTCAAACACACCCTCGCGCACCCCCAAAACGCCCGCTTTCGTTGCTACTCGAACTGATAACGTCACCAATGACGTCGCAGATGACATGGACATCCCTCAAGTTGTGGTTTGCACCACGAGAGCTTCAAGATGACACCCCACACGGTCCATTTGGACCACGGATGGTCTCTCAATCACTCAACAGACCCCCACGAACCCCCAAAATGCCTGCTTTCTAGAATACAGCCAAACTGCGTATGCGCAGAATGAAAACGGACGACATACTAGTCCAGTCGGATGGTCCCCCACGAGAGCTTCACACTGATACCTTTCACGACCCATTCGGACCACGGATGGTCCACCTCGACACCAAAACGTCCCCTCCAATGCCCTTTTCTCACAATTCCCTGTCTGAGCATGCTCAGAATGACGTCTGTTCCACCCCACACCCTTCCAGTCGGACGCTCCTCCACTAGTGCTTCACGATGACACCTCACACGACCCAATCGGACCACCTAGGCCCCAAAACGTCCACTCCAGCGCTACTTGCTCAGTGCGCATGCGCGCAGTAACTTTTCAAAAGATGCAACGCATGGCCTCAAGACCCCGCCCATCGTGTTCTACAGTTCGAGATGAAGAACACAAGGGTCACACCCTATACCGCAAATGTCCAAGAGTGGGTTTCCCAATGAGACTAACATTGTCCACTGCGCCAGAATGGGGTAGAAGAAGGTGAAGGCCTACCGCTGTTGGGCCGTCACGTGAACGGAAGTGACCTTTTGACCCGGATGTGACCTGTGGCCCGGATGTCACGTGACCGGATGTGACGTCGCAGTGACGTCAATTTGATGAGTAGTAAAAATGGAAATTGGGTCCTATTTAGGGGCAGAAAAGTGACGTCTGTGTACAATTGAAATCTTTCAATGAAAAAACAGATAAAACCTGGACAAAGTTTGTTTAGTAGTCAACATCGTGTGTTAAAAACTTGATAAACAATTAATCGTGCATGTGCAATCACTCGTAAGAGCGCTATAGATTCTTATAATGGGGATTTTTTTTCCAATATTTTATTTCATAACTTTATCACATATGACAAAATTACCAATTTCGATAACATTTTAGTGATTCACATTTTAAAGCTGAGGAACATGTATAGCGTTCACCGGTCTTACAAAATCCTACTTACGATTGAGTCATCTGGACACCTAGTTTTGGCATAAAACTACGTTTGACAAATAACCTTGATATATTATTAACGGAGACTACAGCAAGAGAAATGGACCAATATAAAAAGAGTAAGGGAATCGAAATTTAAATTGGAGCTGCGAGAAGCGGCTACCGGGGACCAGGTCTACACACATGTTCACAATGTCAGGGTTTTGCTTTTGAGCCAAAGGCGAAACCTTGACCATCTTGCAAATAGCAGACCGCGTTCCGCCCACGTGCAGTAGTCATTTCCGTCACGTGACCTCTTGACCAAGAAAAAAACTTATGGGAAAATACGTCAAAGGTTTGAATTTCTGTGCTAAAATATTCGCTGATACCGAATGTAAATATTTAAACCACGCATGCATAACAATAACATATTAATGGATAGACCAGTTAAATTTTATAGCAATCCGTGCTTTAGCCTACTAGGAACGAACGAAGCCATGTTAACTTGGCTATACGTGCTTTATTTCACCCAATTCAGGTTGAGAGTCCTTCAGACTCTTCAAATCGTTTTTTTCCAAACTATCTTTCCTTTCTATTTATTGATGTTCATCTTCATCTGCCACCGGATATCCCACAAGTGAGGCAACTGCACGTGATGTCTTTGAATCTGTCGCGATGGTAACGGAATACAAGTGATCTGATTGGACAATTTACACAGGATGTTGCTTTTGCTGATTGGCTGAATAAACTAGTCGCATTTCTCATTAGGACGATACAGTGCTCAATTGCACCATGGATATCTAGGATGGAGATATCCCTGGTTTTAGCGAGAAAGGTCTACACAGTGCCTGGTATTCTCGTCTATTTCTGAGGCCCATTACGCCATACGAAATTCATAATTCCTTCAAATCATCAGTGATCACGGCCATTCTTCAGTACAACGTACTATTTATTTATCCAATTATTCAGAGGCTGATACTTTCTTGGTAAGGCACGAAAGCTTGTGCTGGATGGATCAGTCCCGTGTAAGCGCTCTAAACTACTCGGCCACCTCAACTTCCAAGAATTTCGATAGACATGGCGTGGTGATCCATGACCATGTGTATCAAAAATCGTTCGTCTTAGCACAGAAGGGCAAGAGGACACTAGAGCTTCACAAATACGAGCATGGAGAACTAGTAGTGTAAACTTGGGGCATTTGTGCCACAGGAGCAGGAGGGATGGTGAGACGTCTTCGTGAGCGGGGTCAAACAGGTGCAAACTGGATCAAAGAGGTACAAGAAGCAGGATCAGGTTCTAGATCAGGGAGGGAACAGCGTGCAAGAGGAGTTGTGAAACCGGCTAAGGTTCTAGGACCGATCAAACCATAATCATTATGCGACCACCATGTTTTATCACGTGATTATTTGTAAAGAATCCTGGACAATGTTTTTTTACGTGACCACAGTACTGAATCGACAAGGATGATTATAGGCGAAGGCTGCAGTACATTTGTCGTGTTACAGTCATCTGTAGGCGAGATGACGTCTGTTGGCAGCCAGATAATTGCAGCAATGCTAAAATGAGGCAGCAGATGATTGTATGTCAAATATGGCGACAGTACATTGTAGCTAGCATTTCTTGTGGCAACAGTGCATTTGGTAATTGTAACCCATAGATATATTAAAGATATGCTCTCCGAGTTGATATTTACGCCGATGATGAATTACGAGACATTCCGAATGATTAGTAAAGTTTCGGGTCATTGACTATTAGCCTAGACCACGAGATTCACGTTAGTTCGAGCTGACCGTATTTTAAACCTACAATGGACTGTCACTTGATCATCGTGTAACACAATGGACTGCTGCAGTACCAGACAGATAAAAACACATATTCATCCATATTTTGTATTAAATATACATGAATTGAATGGAAATCGAGAGATAATTGGATCAGTGATATTTCCGACAAGAAGTAAGTTCTCAAGTGCTCGTTATCTACAGTTTAATCCTGGAAATCTTCCCGTTTCGTCATAATATTTTTCCATGTTACTAGACATATAATGGACTGCTGCCCACATAAGATTTGGTGTCGATACAGTACGATATCTAGAGATCAAAAAATGACTGGACACCAACAACCATACCTTTCACTTACAGGCTGAAAATCTCCCATTTTCCGGTAACGATGCAGACTGGTTCAAATCACGCTGCGCTTGGAAACGAAAATAACCGAATGACCTATAATCATCAGTTGTACGACAAATGTACTGCTGCCTTTACCTATAATCATCCTTGTCGATTCAGTACTGTGATGACGGATCAATCTATAGAGAAAATGATTTAGTAAACAGTTGCCTGGACTTTGGGATATTGGATGGTAGATGTCTACCTATATTTTCAATAAATTATGAAAATGAATCAATTATTTACGTTTTTCAATATCGATTTTTTTTTTAAATATTTTTACTTTAGGTTTTCCTCTTTCATCTATGACTCAAATAAAGTCATTCCCTTTGACGTCAAGCCGAGTTACTACAGTTTTTAATTTCTACTATACCCTGAACTCTATGACACAGAAAAAGAGTCATAGAGGTCAGGGTATAGTAGCAAAATTATTATATGTAAAGTATTCCAAACGACGCCATGACGCCATCAATGCGGAAGTAGAGTTATATATTCAATATCAAATCATAAGTATTTTGAACTTAGACGAACTGAATTGATAATGCTAAAGAACACAGAAAAATAACGCAAAATATACTGTAATACATATTTTGTTGATGAACTGATTATATGACATTTCGACATAATATACATTGAAAATCCACTCTCAGTAGTAGAGAAAGAGTGAAACTAGTATATTTGCCCGTTGACCGCTGAACAGGGGTCAAATATACCAGGTTACTTCCCAGTCACCTCGGTGTTGATAGAGGGTTGTGGGGGTTATGGCCCCTATAGTTTCGACACTTCCGGGAGCTGTATTGCGGGATCACGGATGCATGTAAAACTCGGACTTGCATGGGTGTGGGGGCTTGATCGATCTGTTTCACGCTGTAGCTTACGATGAGAGGGGTCTCGGGGGCCAACGGTGGTGGGAGTTTTGACGTATAGGTGAGCCTTACGTGGGTGATCGAAATTGGCCGTGTGTTATGTCATATTGAAGCGCTCCTTGGGTAGTCAAACTGGGGTGCTGTCCATGTTGGCCGAGGAAAGCATGATGCGCATGCGCACTCAATGTGTATGAGAGACAGAGTATGCTATTTGTGCTGCTAAACTTACCTCACTTCAACAGTTATTGCATTCTATGTTTACATTGAATCACCAACGAATACAATACTAATACTCCTCAGATCTCGTCATACAAGTCACGCGCATGCTCACGCGAACAAGTCCTTCTCGTTTCTTCACTACCTGGAAGTTGTTTACATCTAACTCCGTGAAAATCGAAAATTTTCTACGAAATCACTTGTGTTGGATTACGACGCCTGTTTATCTACGAGAAGTCATTCGTTGTAAAATTTAAGCGATATGGCCTCTCGAATGTCTTTATCTCTTGTGATCAGGCAAAACCTTTGTAAGACCCGCATTCAAAATTCGGACATGCGGTAATGGCGTCCAGTGGCCCAGTGATTTATTTCAAGGCAAGATCGGTCGCATTTGGCGCTTCGGGTAAGAGGTCTACAGCTTCGGCTTCCGGTTCTCCTCCGAAGAAATCCAAGTCGACTTCGCCTGCCGGATCCATGGCTAATACGGATTCAAAGGGAGTCAGTTTTGATCGCAGAATGTTATATCAGACCCTCCACTTCCGCAGTATACCAATCAAAGTGGGCAGTCTTTGATATTTGGTGTGGAATATAACCCTTGTACTTCGTAATTTAGGAGAAGCACCTTTCGATCCGATCAATACCATTGATCCCAAGCTGCATTCGTGCAAAACTTCGTTTTTTATGGCACTTGCTTAGGCAGCTCGTGTGCCATCCTACTTGTGGCATTCCATGCAATAAGTGTTGAAATAAGGTAAATTTTCAGCGCGATATAACTTTTTGAAAGTTTTACAAGACAATTTCAAGTTATAACCTCACTTTCCTCACTTCAGGTGATGCCCACCCGCCTTCCACTCTGGGTAACACAACTTCACTGTGGAGATCAGAACGAGAAGGAAGTTTTGGCGTGAGAATGCGAGTGACATGAATGTCGAGATCTGGGTAGAATTCAATTTTCTTCATTGGTCACTCAGTGTAAACACAGAATGCAATATGTGTTGAAGTGAGGTAAGTTTTTGGGTCATACATGGTATCGTATTGAGGATCTCGCGGTGTTTGTTACGAATGGAGTGAGTTTGCTCGCTCGCTAGCGAGGTGGGTGATGCTGGTCGTGTATTGGTTCGAAAACATCATGCACTTTTGCAGCATCTGATTGTACCGTTTCACTTTCTCATTGTCGCTTAACTCTGGATTGATGCCTCTCTTAATCGAGTGTGTGGGTGGCATGGGGCACGGTGGTTGGATGATTTGATGGAGGCGTGGTTCGACCTGAACAATATTTTTCGTATGGTTCATTATCGCACAAAGAATTCACTTGGCCCAACGGGGCTAACATGGCACCGAGAAACCCGCCTTTGTGTAAGGCCTGTTCTTGTTGTCTTTTGAGACCTGTCGACCCAAGTTACTTGGTCTTCTGAGTGGGAGTCTGTGGAACATCGCCTTTGAAGACAATGTGTCCGATCTCACAAGATAGATTACAACGTCGAGTTCCGTCCCACGTACATTGGTTCTGACCATCTAGGGAGGGACAGTCTTTAGTACACGGAGCTTAGGTGCGTGTTTCCGTACTCGAGCGGACACCATGCATAACAAACGTTGGAACCCGCGACCTCACCCTTTTATCCTTTCTATATGTATTGGGTACGTATGGCACCCTGCTATTACTACGGCTCCCCTCCATAGTTTCGTATCAGTGGCACAGGTAAACATAATAGGGTGGACCGTCTGTGTTCTGCTACATCATAAATCTTCTTGCCTTCTTAATAGCTTATATCTATAATACCATCCCGTTCAGCATTATCAGAGGTACACACCGTTGTATACGGATCGATGGCTGGGTTCGTCTACACAGTGATCGGGGTCATGGACTAAATTTTATCCTGCTCCAGTTATGCCTCTTGACTCTGCGTAAAAATCCGACAAAATGGGGTAAGTTGACCCCAACGTTTTGAACACGCGACTGAAATCACCCTTACAGATTTTTCTGAAAATTGGGCCGAATTTGACCATTTTTCGACTTCTTAAGGGGTTTTCTACGAAAAATTGAGCAAGCTTAGAGGGGTATGTTCAGGATCCAATTTTCTATAGCATATGAGTGCTGTGTCTGAATATAATGGTTCAGTCATGCTCATTCAGAAAATTTATACATATAAGTGATTTGGGTTGACGATTTTACGACAATTGGTGACCGAAAAGCGGACCCATGGTCTATTCCCAGTCGAATAGAAGAAACCCTTTAGAGTAACCTACAGAGAAAAGAATCAACAAGGATGGTATGCTCTTTATTTTTATTATCCCCTCCATCACATCACACACCCCAACTGGAAGAGTCGCCGTGAGTGATTTGCATAAACCTCTTCATATCCAGAGGCTTTAAGCCAATCTGTACGTACACGTGGTGCGTTTGCCCGGGAAACATTTGGGTCCGCAGTCGGACATGGTCGGAAATTGTTTGCTTCCAGTCGATGAGTATATACTTGCAATGGGATTTTTCGTATCTTGAATGCTTCCACTGCAACCTGAGTGCGACCGTGATGCATTTGTCTCGTCAGGCCCAGCAGTTGAGCGGATTTTCTCTGTTTTCTATACACAACCAGGTAGTGGGCGTTAAAACTGAGGCTTTTTTTCCACTGAACAAATTTTGTACAATGATTTGCGCCCTGTCTTGAATACTAGCTACTCCCAATTTTTGTCCGAATGCGCACGGCCCATACGTCGACAGGATATCGATGCAAGTCAAAAAAAGGCGCTGCTTGTCATTGGGCTCCTATACCCCCGATGATGACCCGATTACTTGGGAAATGGCGGCGGACGTAAGGTATATATCTTGTTTGATCAATCTCACACTTGGGATCGTCGGATTCATTGGGGGTCGGCAGCTGAAGATAGATAGTAGCCAATGCACTACAGATGATCGAACTCTGGGGTCTGTCATATAACGTGTCTTTTTTTCCATCCGTCTTGGTGATGAAGCGTGTGGTTTCCGTCCCCTGATTTTATAGATGAAGGCATCCATCCCACGTGTCTTTTTATTGATTTTTGCATTGGGTTCCGCTTGCGCGTCGACCAAGGCGGGAGCCCAGCCCAACTCTGTAAACAGCTGGTGTACAATAGGCACCGCATATTCGAAGGTCGTTCATAGATCGAGGTTCAGGGTGAAGCCGCTGGTGGGTCATTGTAGCGCCCCAAGCTTAGAACTCACCACGGTGACATGGTCGATGTTGTTGTGGCTGCAGTTGAGTTCATCATTCCATGTCTGTTTAATGTTTATATGTTTGGTTAACCCGTCACGGGAGAGATAATCTCATTCGATGTGGTGTTAGGATCCAAGTTACAGGTCAACCGGTCTTCACCAATAGTGACTATATCCTCATAGACATGTAACCCTACCTTGGGTATGAGGAAAATGACGTTGAGGCAAATGTTTGAGAAGCGAATGACGCACATTGTCACTTGCCCTCGTATGTGTATGGAACCGTCACCCTAATATCCAGATACGTTGTGGTGATTCCATCCTCCAGGGAATTGCGCTTTGGTTATAAGAAGGCCAACGCCCCCCGCTGCTGGATGCAGGTGCGTATCTAATGCCACAAGCTGCCGAAACCCTTGTTGGATCCACTGGCACTAGCCTCTCTCTGGAGAACACAGACGTACAGGGCATTGTTGAAGTTAGGATCCAAACGATTCACCCCTTTACGGCTGAATTTGTTGCTGTGGTCCTCACAGTAACAATAGTATGCTTTCAATGACATGGAAACCATGACATCCCCGTTCCATTCCAGTTTTCAGAGCCCTGACATCATTCTGTCGAAATTGATGTATTCAAAGGTAACCACCTATCACGTTCAGCTACAATCCCGGTTTTACCAGGAATTCTTTGTTCGGGTTTTAGACGGTCATGTATTCCGAATCGGTGTCCATTTCAGTCAACTGCCAGTCCGAGGGTTCGAAAAACACACCCATGAAGTCGTACAGGAATGCCTGCATACGGGGTTTTACCAACTGGCTCGCCATGCGCCCGACCTGCTGCGGGAGGTTTTAAGTTATGGTCTTTTTGGCGGAGGTTACTAGTACCTCACACGTAGTTTCGTCGATAAGCTCATGTCACGGAACAAGGGAGACTTGATGAGTTGCAGGCTTGTTTGATGGTGCAAATCTGAATGCTTCCGCTGTCGATTTTAATAGCGTTCCCATGCCTTGGGGGCTTGTTCTGGAAAGCGTGACCATCGCGATGACTTGGTGCGTGTCACGCATTTCGAGCAGTGGGTGTTTTGACCAGGGGTGGTGTTTTGAAGAGGTTGAATGGTGTTCGTTATCTGACGCGTCTCTCTTCTCGAGTGTGTCCAACGTGCTGACGGTGGATGGTATGGGGTATGGTGATTGGAGGATTTGATGGAGGTGTGGTTCGCCCAGGACAATTGTTTTCGTATGGTTCATTATCGACCCAAGAGTGCCCTAAGTAGGGGCCCAACACAGACGCGATCAACGAGGCTAATTAGATGGGGTCGAGAAACCCACCTTTCTTTAAGACATGTTCATATTGTGAGGCATATCTTATGCCGAACCAAGTTACTCCAAGTTGGCTAGGAGTCGATGTCCATTGTCGTGGTCGTCCTCCACGTTTTGCACCAGGCAGTAGATCAAAATATTGACCTGGAACAGAGTTTCTAAGACATCCAGTTGACACAAGGGTACCTCACGGAAGCGATGGACTGCCATCTGCTGCGCCTGTAAGCACTGCTTCCAGTAATCGTCGGCGACTTGGTCACAATTTTTATGTGGAGCCTTCTAATGGATAACCAGTCAGCGAAACAGGCATTTCCGATCGGTATAGGGTCCGTGTTCCCCATTCACTAATATATAACGCATACATGCTTCCACGCCGTTTCACTCAGGTCGGAGGATGATGGGAACACCGATAGGGTGGTCGATCTGTTTGGTGACGAAAAATGTCACTTTGGTCGTCATGCGCACCTGTTATTTGGTTGCGGCCTATTCCAAGAGATCCAGGTGGTCCAGGGCGGTTTTGTTCCGTACTGTTCATTGAGTAAAAGTGCCGGAGCTGGTCAGTCAGTCTCCTTATGCCGTAACAAATAGCCGAAGGTGAGATTTAACCGGAAGACTGTAGCTTGGTCGTTAAAGATGGTATCGGCATAGTTGGGAAGACCGGTGTTGTCGAGTAACCGGAAATTGTACAGGCCCAGTATAAGATCATGAATGTGAAAACAGTAACTGGGCCAATGTCGAGAGTAGGTAGCTCTCACAGCATCCTGTTCTGGTGACGCATCGAATGTGACTGGTTGGTTTATGGAGGGAGCATGCTCACTGGGTGATTTGGGGTAGTTGCACGGATTTTGTGTCGAGCTGAATTTGACCCTTTGTTGATTACGTTTTCTGATTTTGAACTGTGCCTTTTTGCTGCCAGTTTTCTTTCTGTCTGGGGTTTGGATGTTCAGCTAAATCAGGTTAGTTTATATTTGATTATTTGTCTCTTTTCACAGTGCGTTGCATTGTAAATGTTGTATCGAAATGATATAGATAGCTTTGATTTAGTCTAAAGTAATATCACCCTACTTTTTCGGATGATATTTACAAATGGTGATTTTGAATTATGCTACATATATTTTTGGCAATGTAAATTATTTGCGTGTACCTGATAAAATTTATCTCGATAATCGTATCTGTAAGTTGAAAATTTTCAGTGATATAATAGCTGTGAATGCTTGTTCATATTTAGTATTTCTGTACTGGGGTTATCACTGATCAATGGTGAAGACTTACCTTTGTCCAGTTGAACGGGCGAGTTGACCTGTTTGTATTCAGTAGTAGTAGTGTGACGTTCACCTGCCTCCGTCGTACACGACCAGTCATGACCGGTTTGGTGCTCGTGTTATTTGACAGCCCTAGTATTATTTGGTAAATGTAAAAGTGTTCGATGGCCAAAACACCGTTTTGTCCTCCGAAGCGAACAAGTAGGTCATCTTCGCTTGGGTTCCAGGGTCCGCCTTGACGATTCACATGCGGCTTTAAACTGACAGAAATCTATGGGGAGGCACAAACGGTAGATCGTCGTGTATTTTGTCCCATCCGGAAACAAAAATCGAAGTTCGAACCCCCATTGCCTGAAGGACTGGTTGGTATGGGTCGTGAGGTGCGTTTGACCATCCATACCGGGCAGTAATAGTATTCCATCGATTCCACAGTATCTATAAAACTGTTGACCATCTTGGATACTGAGTGCGCAGATGAACCGTCCCTTCCATAAATGAGTTATATAGACGAAGTTTTGGAGGTTGATGGGTTGAATTGTTCTCAAATGGAGCGATGTCTTCTACTTGTGACTCTAGAAAGTAGATATAGTTCGAGGGTTCCAGTTCTATTGGGCACTACCTTTTTTCAGCCACTATCTGAAACAGTGTCGTGAATCACACGGAGCTCGCTTCCTGCAGACGGCAACTGGGAGACGCCATTGTATCTGATGTCCAGAAGTTTGGCGTTACAGAAACGAGACTTGGGTCGTCCTAATAACCGCTTGGCGTTGGTAAAGAGAGGAGAATGTCAAAACTGCATAGTTCCACCCAATAGTGAGGTTACTGTGAACGGCTATACAGATGAAAAGTTGCCTTATCAACGGGTATGTGCTATGCTGGAAACGTCAAAGGCGGCATCCATTTATGCTGATTTCGACATTGCACCGACAATTACTCCGTATGCTTTTCGGGGAAAGCCACCACATGCCATTTTGTGTGAAATACAGCCAGTTACATTGGAGGTGCCATACAGCAGTGAAACAAGGGCTGGACGGCTGTCGGTAGTTCATCTTGGATCTGTGGAACAAAAAGTAGGACTTACCGACAACGTCCCATTCAAACAACGTCATCGGAGATTACCACCTGCGTTGTATGGTGAAGTGCGTACACATATCAAGAAAATACTTATGTGCGGAGTGGTACGTCCTTCCCATTCCTCATGAGGTTCGAACATTATACTAACTCGGAAGGATAGCAGACTCCATATGTGCGTAGATTTTCGTCATTTGAAACAGCGCACTATATAGGATGTATATGCCCGACCACGCATTGAGGAACTACTTGGTTGTGCATCGGGTTCAAAGTACTTCACGGTTTAGATCTCAAGAGCGATACCATCAAGTTGAGGTCACGAAGGATAACAAATAGCCGACAGCATTGACGATTGGCCCATTGGGTTTCTATGAATATAACAGAATGCCGCTTGGTTTAGCTAACGCGGTTTGATGGAATCCGTACTTGGATATCTTAACTTGAAAACGTGTGTCATTTACAAACACGACGTGTTGATATTTTCAAACACTTTTGTGGACACTGCACCACAACCATCTGTTGCCTGTGGGTATCATAACCGGAGAAGAATCAGTTGAAATAGTACCAGTACAAGACGAATCAGCAGAGAATATCACTCCGAATCCAGTAGTAGATACTCAGAGAGATGTCCACTCTGAGCCATGCTCGTATTCTTGTTTACATTTATCAGATGTGTACAAGTGCGTACTAGGGTTATAACCGCTATCACCGATCAACGATGGGGACTTGCCTTCGTCCAATTGACAGAAAGAGTTGACCTGTTTGTATTCAGTAGCAGTTAGCCAACGTCCACCTGCCTTCGTCGTACACGACCAGTCATGACCGGTTTGGTGTTCGTGTTATATGACAGCACTATTATTATTTGGAAATTGTTAAAGTGTTTGATGCCCAATTCTATCTATTTTCCGGTGCCGTCTGCATGGAATTATCGTGTATGTGATAATGCAAAGTAATGTTTTTTTCTTAAAATTAATATGTATAAAGCGTAAGTAAATATCTTGGTGGATATATTTTTGAGAACGGATAACTTGTGATATTTCCTGTAATATTATAAGGAGTCTTCGTCTCCCGAATAAAGTGTGTAGATTTCTGACCGGACCCTCATACTTGGTGTTGTATTTATACACCGACCTGTCTACAGTTATATTCTGAGAAAGAGGTTCTACCTTGCTAATAACTATAGGTGTATACCGTATTGAAGTACTACATGATGTATACTGTGTAGCCATGTAATAATGAAGGTTGTATGTATACCATATCGGTCCAACGCATTTAACGCCCTACATACGAGCTTTGATGACGTATCAGACTTTCACAAAACATGCCGAGATTTTCTTATCCCCCAATTGATTACGTCTCGGGATAATCCCCAGACAAGCTCTGACATGGATATGTGGATATTTAGAGGTCTACATTGTTTGAACATTTTTTATTATTAATAAAACAAATGGAATAAATAACTAAATTTAAATCTTCGTACTTCACGAGCGTCAAATAACGGTGTATAGGGTTGTTGGTGGTAATCCGATAGACTTTAAAGCGCATGTACGAGGATTGATCATAAGGTTGATTTTGCTACGTTCATTAGCATAAACTAACGGAATAAACAATTAAATTTACCTTTTTATTTATTTGGCTTATTTTATTAATAAAACTAGTTAAACCACGTTGGCCTATCAATCTCTACAGTCCCCTTTGAATCAGACTTGTTAATTGCCCCGAGACATTCAGAGTGTTTACCGAAGTCACGTCACCAGAAGTTGCCCAACCTGAAGGTATTTAAAGCCGCCTGTGCATGTACAACTGGAGGTGCGCAATACGCAGGCGTAGGGGTACTTAAATGTCCGTTCTCTACTACTACCAGCTGATAGCAAAATGAATAAATCTGCGACAAATATACATACAAAGGATGCAAAATATGTGTACGCGACAGTAGTAGTATAAGAGTAAAAAAGGTTATATTGACCTCAAAAATTTGCATATGACCTCTGTGACGTCACAGCGACAGCCAATCAGAAGCGAGTATTTTGACAAAACTACCCCCAACACAGAAGAGTTCCAATCTAGGGGGAGGTAACTCCGGGTCGCTATAGCTCCGGCAAAGGGCCCCTGGGCATGTATTCTTCCGCGGTGATGCGGTCTGGCGGTGATGCGGTCGCGGAAAAAAGCTTCCGCGGAGAAAAAGTAGTCCCCACACTTCAAATACGCTGCATGGTCCGATTGGGTCGAGTGAGGTATCAAAGTGAAGCATTCGTGAAGGCGCATCTGATGGGCTGGGTGAGGGGTTGAAATATCGTCATTCTGCGCATGCGCGGTGGACAAAGGGTATGGAAATAGACGTTTTGGGGTCTAGGGGAACCCCTAATGGTCCGATGGAGTTGAGTGAGGTATCAATGTTAAGCATTCGTGAGGGGGCATCCAATGCGGTGGGTGTGGGGTTGAAATAAGTCATTCTGCGCATGCGCGGTGGACAAAGGGTATGGAAATAGACGTTTTGGGATCTAGGGCAGCCACTATTGGTCCGATTGGGTCGAGTGAGGTATTAATGTGAAACCTATGTGAGGGGGCATCCGATGGGCTGGGTGTGGGGTTGAAATAGCGGCATTCTGCGCATGCGCAGTAGACCAAGGGTATGGAAATAGACATTTTCGGGTCTAGGTGAGCCCCTAATGGGCCGATAGAGTCGTAGGAGGTATCATTGTGAAGCACACATGAGGGGGCATCCGCCTGGACTAGTGTCTCGGCCGTTGTCAACATTCTGCAGGGAATTGTGGGAAAAGGGTATGGAGATAGACGTTTTGGGATCTAGGGGAGCCCCTAATGGGCCGATGGGGTCAAGTGAGGTATCAATGTGAAGCCTATGTGAGGGGGCATCTGCCTGGACTAGTGTCTCGGTCGGTGTCAACATTCTGCGCATGTGCAGACAGTGAATTGTGGGAAAAGGGTATGGAAATAGACGTTTTGGGGTCGACATGGGCCACTATGGGTCCTATGGAGTCGTATGAGGTATCCATGTGAAGCATTCGTGAAGGCGCATCCGACGGGGTGGATGACACGTGGAACTGACGTCATTCTGCGCATGCGCAGTAGACCAAGGGTATGAAAATAGACGTTTTGGGATCTAGGGGAGCCCCTAGTGGGCCGATTGGGTCGAGTGAGGTATCCATGTGAATCCTATGTGAGGGAGCATCCGCCTGGACTAGCGTCTGGTCCGTGTTTGACATTCTGCGCATGCGCAAACAGGGAATTGTGGGAAAAGGGTATGGAAATAGATGTTTTCGGGTCTAGATGGGCCATTATGGGTCCGATGGAGTCATATGAGATCTTATTTTGAAGCTCTCGTGAAGGAGCACCCGTCTGGATGCCTGGTTCGTCCAAGAGTGTTCAAGCGTCTGCGCATGCGCAGTTTGGTCGTAGTATAGAAATATACACATGGGCGTGTGTTTGGGTTACTCAACCCCATATGGGTCCATGGTTGAGGTTTGGTGGTGCCGGTTCTGCGCAAGTGGGTGTGACGTCACTTCCGGTTTCATTAAAACTACCGCCGAACACAGAAGAGTTCCAATTTTTCCTTAGCCTAGCGTTTATCCATTCTTCCGAAGCATCCATGTATAGAGGAGGGTCTCCGACAATATCACCATCTATTTCCCTATGTGAAATGGCCAGTGGGGAACCCTCAGTTTTCCACAGAAACGAAAAAATCTTAATAAATATAATAAACTTAATCGATAGGTGTTGAACGCCCTAGTCTTTACCCACACCTCGAACCTCACTTCACTCCACCTGTTGCTCTTGTAACGTGTAACTTCTCGTCAACATTTTTGTGCTGGAATGCCTATCCTACCCAAGACCAAAACATGTACTTGGTGTAGTATCTATACGATCCGTAGCCACTTTATTCCGGTGTATAGATTCCGGTATGCAGATACTGGTTTTGTAACTAGCCAGGAATCTGATGTAATACAGCATGCGTTTATGAAGTGTGATGCACTCTCAATTAAGTGTGTTCTAGTTTTATTTCTATATCAACATTACGACAATTTGGCGACGAGGATGTCAAAGAACCTTCAGGGAACACGTAAGAACGAACAATAAGTCCCATAAACCCAAGTTCACAAACATTTTGAGCAAAACATTGCAAGTTGGACTGTCGTTACAACAACAACAGCACACGTTTTACTATTTGAAGTATGGCTTTTGCTTTCCCCTCGTTTCCCAAGTTCGACATCACGTCTGAGCCCAGTTCTCTCGGACCTAGATGACAGAAATGGTTAACTAGATTAGAAAACTTTCTAGTCGCCATGGACATTGACGACAAAAAACAAATGCGTGCTATGCTATTGCATTATGCTGGTGATGATGTCATGGACATTTTCGATACTCTCCAGAATACTGGTAATCCAGATGATTACGAAACGGCTAAGGCTAAATTAACTGCATATTTTGAGCCAAAGAAAAATCTGGAATATGAGATCTATGTCTTTCGCCAGGCAAAACAGAACCAGGATGAAACTTTGGACTGTTATCACACGCGTTTACGCCAACTAGCAAAAACATGTGAATTTCATGACACTGATCGGGAAATAAAATCCCAGATAGTGCAGAGCTGTGTGTCAGCCCGTCTACGCCGTCGTGCATTACGGGAAACGGAACTCACTTTGGAGAATCTCCTTGATACAGGTCGTGCCTTAGAAACATCTGAGCATCAGGCAGCTGGTATAGAGAAACCTGGAGCAAACATTAACAGTGATCGGTTGAATGAACAGGTAAACAAACTGTCACTAGGAACAAAATCACAAAGGCAGTGGCAATCAAACCGGCAGTCATCAAATTATTCCAATTCCGGTAACGCGGATAACAAGTGTTTTAACTGTGGAGGCAAATTTCCTCACAATGGAGGATTTCAGCGCTGTCCAGCCAGGGGTGTACAGTGTCGTGCTTGTGGTAAGCTGCATCATTTTGAAAAATGGTGTAGGTCTAAACAAGATGGCGCCACAGCCAATAACAATCAATCTCAACTAACATCCAGTAAACGTCCAAACACTGTAGGGAAATCAACATACAAGAAAAGTCAATCTACCACAGTAAACACGGTTTGCTCCCAAGATCCACTACTGTATGATGACTCTAGCTCAGCTGAAGAGTATGTGTACGTCGTCCATGACTCTGTCAATAAACAACCTCAACACCAGTGAAAATCTGTGGATCTGTCATTGATGTAATGATTGATTCAGGAGCCAGTGTCAATATTCTCGGTTCACAATCGTTCACCAAAATCCAGGATAAAGTGACATTGACACCAACAAGTGCAAAAAAATTCCCATACGCGTCGAAAACAGAATTACCGCTGAAAGGAAAATTTGACACATCTGTGGAATCTACCCAGAATTCTGTCTTGGCAACATTCTATGTCACAGAAGCCAGTAGTACATCTCTGATTAGCTACCAAACAGCACAGGACCTCGGACTTATACAAATTCTGAACTTTATTCCAAAACCTCTGATTCCGCCCAAGAGTGACCAACTAATCAGAGAATACTCGGATTTGTTTACGGGTATAGGGAAAATGAAGGATTTCCAAGTCAAATTGCACATTGATCCTACTGTTCAACCCGTTGTCCAACCCCACCGACGTATTCCATTCCATTTACGTGAAAGAGTGGAAAAAGAACTGAAAAGATTAGAAGATTTGGACATCATTGAGAAGGTTGACGGCCCAACGCCATGGGTCTCACCGATAGTAGCCACACCCAAGCCAAAAAACCCTGATGAAATTCGTCTGTGTGTAGATATGCGGGCACCAAACAGGGCCATTCAACGTGAGAGACACATAACCCCAACAGTAGATGATATTATTACTGATCTGCATGGAGCGAAAGTCTTCTCCAAGCTAGACCTGAACAGTGGCTACCACCAGCTGGAATTACATCCAGATTCGAGACACATCACAGTTTTCTCAACTCACCTTGGATTACGGAGATATCGGAGACTGAATTTTGGTACATCTTCGGCATCAGAAGTGTTTCAGAATGCTATACAGCAAATTCTACATGATATTCCAGGAACAAAGAATATCAGCGATGACATAATCATTTACTCTGCGACACAGCAAGGCCATGATGCAACGCTGGAAAGAGTTTTCCAACGACTTCGGGAGATGAAACTCACACTAAACCCACCGAAGTGTGAGTTTAACAAATCATCATTGGCATTCTATGGTTACATCTTCTCAGAAGGGGGTCTAGCTCCAGATCCCCAAAAGGTAGCTGCTATTGAGGAATTTGACGTCCCAGAAAATGTATCAGCAGTACGGAGCTTTCTGGGAATGGTAAACTTCTCAGCCAGATTCATCCCAGATTACGCAACAATCACCGCACCTTTGAGAGAACTAACCCACAAAAATGTCAAGTGGAACTGGTCAGAACCCTGTCAACAAGCTTTCAGTAGTTTGAAAGATGCCCTAGCTAATGCCCCTGTCATGGCATATTTTGATCCAAAGGAGCAAACAGAAGTCATCGTGGACGCAAGTCCAGTTGGATTGGGTGCTATCCTCGCTCAACGTAAACAAGCGGACAGTCCTCCACGCATCATTGCGTATGCATCTCGGTCTCTAACAGCAACAGAACAGAAATTTTCTCAGATGGAACGTGAATCTTTATCGATTGTCTGGGCGTGTGAACATTTTCATTTGTACCTGTATGGTGCATCCTTCACTCTTGTTACAGACCACAAGCCGCTCGAGTTGATTTTCAACAATCCTTACTCCAAGCCACCAGCAACAATCCAGCGGATTACATGTCGCGTCATCCACGGCCACCCACAACAGAAAAACCGACTAAATCAACAAGAGCCGCTGAAGAGTTTGTGAATCTTATTGCTAATCATGCCACCCCCAGGGCAATGAAGCTTAGTGAAATAGCAGAGGCGACAAAGGCAGATCCTACTCTTCAGACAGTTATCAGAACAATCCATGATGGCCAGTGGTACCAAATCAATGATCGTGGAAACGAGACCAATGCTGACCTTAATGCTCTACGTTCATTCCGAAGTGTTCAAAATGAACTTACTGTAACAGACAGTGATGTTGTCTTACGTGGACACCGCATCGTGATTCCTAAATCTCTACAACAGCAGGCTGTGCAGTTGGCCCACGAAGGCCACCAAGGAATCAGCAAAACCAAACAGTTACTTCGCGAGAAGGTTTGGTTTCCAGGTATAGACTCTCTGGCTGAAAACGCGGTTAAGGAATGTATACCGTGTCAGGCAAACGTAAACAAGGTAAAACCTTCCCCAATGCGCATGTCGGAATTACCCGAAGCACCGTGGACAGAAGTATCGGTCGATTTCTGTGGACCTTTTCCGAGCGGAGACCATCTATTGGTAGTCATAGATGACTATTCGAGATATCCAGTTGTGGAAATAGTGAAATCCACCTCAGCCACCACTATAATTCCAGTCATGGATAAGATCTTTTCTATGTTTGGAATACCCAGGGTCGTCAAAACAGATAACGGACCGCCGTTTAATGGCAAGGAATTTGCTGACTTTTCTCACTACCTTGGGTTTAAACACAGGAAAGTCACCCCTCTATGGCCTCAGGCAAACGGGGAAGCCGAGAAATTCATGAGCTCTCTTGGAAAAACCATCCGTGCAGCCATCATTGAACAGAGGAACTGGAAACAAGATCTCCATGGTTTCCTACGAAATTACAGAGCAACGCCGCACACAACCACACAACGTGCTCCATCGGAACTACTTCTTGGTCGTTGTATCCAAACCAAATTACCGGAAATACCACAGCGTTCAGCTGATACCACTGTGCGTGACCGCGATAGAAAGACGAAACAGCGTATGAAGACGTATGGGGATCATCGTCGATCCGCTAAAGTAGTACGCCTAGCAATAGGACAGTATGTACTGGTTCGTCAAAAAAAGGTGAACAAGTTTTCCAGCTTGTTCAATCCACGACCCTACAAAGTAGTTCGTGTCAAAGGGTCTATGGTCACGGCCAGATGTGGGAATCATGTGATCACGCGAAACTGTTCGCATTTCAAAAGTTTGAAATCCAGTACTGCTCGTCGTTTCGTTGTGAATGAAGATGAGGATGATGATATTGAAATAACTCCGACTCAACCTATGGAACATCACCCTCCTCGACGATACCCACAACGCGACAGAAGACCCACAAGATTTCTGATTGATGAACTGTGATTTCATATGTTCTAAGTGTGAACGGTTTGATTTGAAATATGTATGAGATTTCATTTCATGCATTTTGAACAGTTAGATGGTTTGATGGTGCGAAGTAATTCAGTCGCGAACATTATCTCTATGCAAATTAATCGATGTTGTAAAACCAGGTATTTCACATTTGTGAACATTAATTTGAACTGGTGAATTAGTTCCTTTGTTTATGCTATTATTGAACATTAGAAGAGTCTGATAACTTGATGGATTATGTAAGATGACATTCATGAACATTTGAAAAGACAACACGATTTCATTGGATATACCATCATGAACTTTTATTTCAATTTTGAACATTCAAGGCAGTTTGGATTTTAAATTGTTGTGGTATGATAAACACAATTCCTGTTTAATGTAATGTTTGGAATAATTCTTATTTATAATTCTGTTTCGAAGTTTGACATTTAAAGTCTGAAAAAGGGGAGAGATGTAGTATCTATACGATCCGTAGCCACTTTATTCCGGTGTATAGATTCCGGTATGCAGATACTGGTTTTGTAACTAGCCAGGAATCTGATGTAATACAGCATGCGTTTATGAAGTGTGATGCACTCTCAATTAAGTGTGTTCTAGTTTTATTTCTATATCAACATTACGACACTTGGTCTGTGGGCTGATTTCATTGGCTCTCTATTTTACTGCAGTGCTCTTGCATTGTTTTCTAGGCATTGATGGGTTATATTTGATCCCATCCTAGGCCACTGATTGGCTATTTTCTCAACCCATTCATGGACTGAATCCCCACATGTCCCACATGGGGCATTCATGCTCACACAGAAAACACGCAAGACAGATTTTTGAGATCTCATTTTTTTATTCAGTGAACAACAACAACGTGAGAACAACCACGTGAAAAACTGAAGCCCGGAACAGGGGGCTTTACGTGAAAAAATTTAAGCCCAGAACGGGACTTGTACATTGAAATGAACGGCAGCCCAGTCATATACGAGTACATCTCGGTCCTCGGCCTTGGGGTACTCGTCAAACATGTGGACGATCGTCTGCATGGAATGTCCCCGACATCGATGGTACAGGTAAAACAAGCAATATTGTCCGCTCACACTACTGGTCAGGCTTTGCAACGTTTTGGTATTCCAACATCACGTCTCTGTGCCTTGATCCATGAAGTCTGTTAAATCGGAATGGAGGGGTGGTAGGCCGTACGGGTCAAAGTATTCGCCCTGCTCTTCTGTCAAGTACACGGCCACCCAGTGTTGACCGGGTCGATCCATCGGGTCTGTATTCAGGACGTAAGCAGCAGGATACACACGGTCTAATGGGAAGACGTCTCGGGCGAACACTCCTTGAAAGACCATGCGTGTCTCTGGATCATTCTCCAGCACGGTGCGTATCTGGTCTGTATCCATGTTAGGTGGCAAAGTCACACAGGACGTTACGGCTTTTATCGATTTGAATAATGTTGTCAAACTCAGCGTAGCAAATCACATCGATGGTTTTCGGTAAAGGTGTCCCGAAATGCAGTGCCAAGCGTAAGTTGCCTTTCTTGACGAGACTCAGTTGATGATCGTTGTCTAAGGTGGGGGTCAGATCGAAACAGAACAATGTGTATCCTTTGCCGAAATCGTCTCGACTGATCATATTTCCCTCGTCTTGGTTGATTTGGCCAGTTGCTGTGAAGAGGTTCAGATAGCTCCGGATGTAATTGGCCGTTCCGAAATTAGGTTGTAACGGCCGTGCCGGTACCTGTTGACCATCCACATGCAGGGCCACGAAATTGATGTTGAACGCTTTTAGGTTGAACGGATTCCTCGAGAGAGTCCCATTATAACTGACGTTCTCCACACAGGCTAGGGTTAAACGCTTGGGCAAATTCCCCAGGAACAGGTTTTCTTGATTGACAATCATATTCCCTTCAGGAACGGGAAAAGACCTTGGTCTGAACTCGTCGAATCGGGTACTGGGCTGGTTTTTTCTCCAAGGCTCTGATGTGCCCCAACTGCACACCTGGGCTCGGTTTCACTTTGCGTACAAACAGACTGGCCTCTTGGATGACAATGTTATACTCGAGGTCCTCACTCGGGGCCATCAAGGCAAACGCAGGCGTTGCGCGCACTAGTCGTATTTTGACAGGTACTCCATTCAAGAGGTATCGGTCCTGCATGAATAAGTCCGCATGCAGACGTCCCATCATATCGACCTATTGACTCTCTGCTGTGAAATCCACTCTCTCCGTATAGCCGTCATTATCAGGACTCGCTTCCATCTTGCCTGGGGTATCTCGGTAGAACAACGGGGCTGTCAAATACGACTTTTTAGCGTCACGCCCGTAGGATAACAGTGTCTCGATGTAGGCTCGGTACGGGTACGTGTTCGTTGAGGCGCTCACCAGTTTATCACTGAGGGCTATATCCACTTGCTGGAATAGCGAATGAAGCCAGAGATTCACTGGACCCACGGGTGCATCTGCTTTGAGGACAGACCCATCTTTATTGGTGATTTTAGCTTTCACATATTGGTACGTATGGGCTAAATCCAGGTAGGTCGTATCTGCGTTGGTGATGGTGAATTCAATGGGGCCTGTGGCTGTAATACTGGAAAGGGGGAGATGTTCCACCCATTGACCCTCTTCGGCACTGGTCTGAGTAGGTGGGACGGTCCATAAATCAAATTCACTGTTGGTAGAAGGACACGACAGTAGTACACAAAGACCGATTTGGCGCACATTTCACCCGGATGTAGTGACGTCATGAGGAGGATTGAGGAGGAACTAGTGGCGCCATCTGTACACATTGGTGGCAAAAACCCGCACTAGGGGGAGACAACTCTGGCTGTGTCGTTCATCATCCTCTGGAGACCAAGATGGCGGCTGTGTGGTGGTGGTCAAAATGGCGGCGTGTGGTGGTGGTGGTCAAAATGGCGGCGTGTGGTGGTGGTGGTCAAAATGGCGGATGTGTGGTGGTGGTGGTCAAAATGGCGGCTGTGTGGTGGTGGTGGTCAAAATGGCGGCTGTGTGGTGGTGGTGGTCAAAATGGCGGCTGTGTGGTGGTGGTGGTCAAAATGGCGGCTGTGTGGTGGTGGTGGTCAAAATGGCGGCGCAAGGGAGCAAACGAGGCGGTGGGGAGGTCACGGGGAGAAAAAACCCTCACATTACCCTAAAAAAAACCTCTAAGCCATAATAATAATAAACATAATCTATAGGTGTTGTACCATGTTAATAGGATCAGTCTAGCATCTGTACCACCCTAGGGTCGAGCGTTTATTGTCCCGTGTATCTCCGCAGAAAATCAACAAACAAAATGGCGCCCTTTCCACATCACGGCGTCGATCCTAACCATAGCGCCATCTGCACACACTGACGCAAGGGAGACAACTCGTGTGGCCCAAGGGTATGGAAATAGCCGTTTTGGAGCTAGGGGAGTTACTACTGGTCCAGTGGGGTCGAGTGAGGTATCAATGTGAAGCCTATGTGAGGGGGCATCTGATGGGCTGGGTGTGGGGTTGACATAGCGTCATTCTGCGCATGCGCGGTGGCCCAAGGGTATGGAAATAGCCGTGTTGGAGCTAGGGGAGCTACTCATGGTCCGATGGGGTCATATGAGGTATCAAAGTGAAGCTTATGTGAAGGGGCATCTGATGGGCTGGGTGTGGGGTTGAAATATCAGCCTTCTGCGCATGCGCGGTGGCCCAAGGGTATGGAAATAGACGTTTTGGAGCTAGGGGAGTCCCTAATGGTCCAGTGGGGTCATAGTGAGGTATCAATGTGAAGCATTCGTGAAGGGGCATCTGACTGGACTAGTGGGTTGACATAGCGTCATTCTGCGCATGCGCGGTGGCCCAAGGGTATGAAAATAGCCGTGTTGGCATGTAGGGGAGCTACTCATGGTCCAATGGGGTCGAGTGAGGTATCAAAGTGAAGCTTAGGTGAAGGGGCATCTGACTGGACTAGCGGCTTGGGCATTGTCACCATTCTGCGCATGCGCGGTGGCCCAAGGGTATGGAAATAGCCGTGTTGGAGCTAGGGGAGCTACTCATGGTCCGATGGGGTCATATGAGGTATCAAAGTGAAGCTTAGGTGAAGGGGCATCTGACTGGACCAGCGGCTTGGGCGTTGTCACCATTCTGCGCATGCGCGGTGGCCCAAGGGTATGAAAATAGACGTTTTGGAGCTAGGGGAGTCCCTAATGGGCCGATGGAGTTGAGTGAGGTATCAAAGTGAAGCTTAGGTGAAGGGGCATCTGATGGGTTGGGTGTGCGGTAGGAATATCATTCTGCGCATGCGCAGACGCAATGCGGAGCTCTCGTCCAATCAGAAGCGAGTATTTCAAATCCGTCACAGATCTCTCGTCCAATCAGAAGCGAGTATTTTGACCCGGTGCATTATGGGACATATCCAAGATGGCGGCACGTATGTTCAAGATGGCGGCACATCCGGTGTCGAAAACTGGCCATTTTGTCGGGAATATGGTCACCTAGTGTCGAAAACTGGACCCTGTATGGGTCCCGCTAGACGTTTTGGAGCTAGGGGAGCCACGAATGGTGCAATGGGGTCGAGTGAGGTATCAAAGTGAAGCATTCGTAAAGGGGCATCAGATGGGCTGGGTGGGTGCATGTAAAATTTTTCCTGAAAAAAAACGGAACACGGACTTTATCAAAAAATCCGGGAAAATCCCTATCACCTCTAGCCAAAAGGACTAATATTGGTGCCCGGGCTTAATAGGACCTGCCTATCAAGTCAATGGGGTGATGTGAATAACAACAAGTTCAGCAATGTTCATGCAGTTTATTATCCCCAATGTTACATTATACCCAAGCTGGGGGAGCCGCCCTGGGTATGTTTAGTATGTTCACAGCAAAACAAATTGAAATATCAAACACCATGTTTTATTATTTAACGCACCGTCACATTAGGTACAAGTGTTTACTGAGCTCAAGTCAATGATCAGCATGTAGACATGCACGACATGTTATGGTATTCATCAGTGCACGAGTGACGCATTCAACCGATGGCGGTGGTGAATCACCTTGGTAAGGAAAAATGTAACATTGGTCACCCTCTTCACTGTTCACTTGGTGTTGGGTCGTTGTTGTTGGGCCCATCCCAAGACATCCAATTGTTCCACTTGGTCCATCATCATCTCTAGTGACCTCCGGTCAATGATGGTAAACGGTTGGTCGTACACTGGGTGGATGGCACTGGAATAGAAATAGCGCAATTCACCCGTCATCTTATGGCATAAGATGTACCCAAATGCTACATTTAACGTGAAGGCCGTAGGTTGGTCATTGAAGATGGTTTCCACGTAGCTGCGTAGACGGGTGAGCTTGGTCAGTGGGAAATTGTAGATATCTTGAATAGGGTGATGACGGTGGAAACAGTGCCGTGTCATGGTCCAATGGCGCCGAGAGATGTCACTCTCTGGATGATATTCGGGTAAGAGATCGCTAGGAACATTTATGGGCTCGTCCAGAAAATGTTCGATGTATGACGTATCACTCGAAACCGTAACGGTGGAGTCCGGCTGGAAATCTAGGCTCTTCCCAACTGTGGGTATATGCGGGCTCTCCGTCATCGCATCACCAGTGGCGTTCGTCTCCCCGGGCTTATCTTCACTGGGTCTGACCTTCCGCGGCTCCTCTTCAGTAGGAAGTTGTCGCCAAAACCGTGGAGACGGGGCATGAATCAAACGCTGATGCCGTCTCAACTGACTGCGTCGTTTGAAGAGTTGACCACAATCCTTACATTGTTCCGTCGCGCCCTCGTGGAATGAGCGTTCGTGGCGCAGTAAATCATCCTCCCGATTAAATGACCGTGCGCAGGTTATACAAGTATACCGTGCATCGTTGTGGGTGGAGGCCTCGTGGCGTCGTAAATTATCTAGACGAGTAAACTGCTTCTGGCAAGTTGTGCAAGTGAACATCTTGGTGGTTGACAGAGAGTCTGATGAAACGGCAAGGCCGCTTCCCTTTTATAGCACGCTAGCTGGTAATCTATTTTTAGCACACTCTACCCCAAGTCGAGGATCGAGACTGGTGTACTGGTGTACGACTGAGCCGCATTGCACGCGCGCACATGAAGACCCTCATACATACCCAATGCAGGCGCAGACGCGAAGTGCCCGGATGATAGACACGGACGTCACCGATCCGAAAAGACACGGACTTTACCGAAAAGACACGGACTTTACCGAAAAGACACGGACTTACCCGAAAAGACACGGACGTACACGAAAAGACACGAAGGTGAACGCCATTGTGGGAAACCCCTACAGACAGGTTATTACATGCATTCCTATGATGTTCACAGGTTATTCACGCATAATAAAAGGATTGACCTGTAATCTGTGTTGTTGTTGTTGCTCTCTTTTTTGGACTAACCCATCAGAATAGTACGTATGACGGACTACACCCGACGTCTAGGCACACATGTGTGCCATGGTCTATAAAACACGTCCCTCGGGATCCCACACCTTCATTTCTACGGCTGCAGAGCCATGACGGAGATCCAGCCCTATGCGACTCGCATTTTACAGCATGCCACCGTGGTGAATTCATTCACGGGTTACCGAGCAGTGGTCCGGTCCATGTTTGCAGATGGCGACGACAACGAGGGGCGACGCCAGATCCTGAACGAGTTCACAGAAGCGGTCCTCCACAGAGTGCACTCGATGGAGAGGCGTGCCATCACTCACCACTACTGGACTATGACAGCCATCCTTGATGCTCGCGCTATGGACCAGGAGCGCTCACGCCGGAACCAGCGCCGGCTGGTTGGCCTCACAATAGTCTGTGCCCTATTGACCCTGGCGCTGTGGTATTGACAGTGGGACTATAAATACGAGGGTGAGACAGAGTGTGTGTCATTCACCGTTCGACATTGGACCAAGCATGTCACCCGTCCTACGAGCCATCCTGCCCCTTACACCCCGGGTGGGGTTACACGTCTATGAAGATAAAGTCACCCTCGTGGAAGACCGTGGAGATGTTTGCTGGTCGCCCGCTGAGACCGTATCGAATACGGTTACGCTACACCGTGACGGCTGGACCAAATTTAAACGGGTGTTGAGCGGCGAGCTCGATGGACACGTCATCCACATAGACAATGCCATCTACGTATACCGTGGACCCTTCTTCCCACGTCTGGGCCGCTACCAAGATCCTACGCGAAGCTTCACCCTAGACCCCGATCTGTGGACAGCCTTCGAGAAAGTGGTGTCTATCGTGGACCAGCTGTTTACACCGGACGAGCGGTCATCAGACGAGTTGGAGTGGGCTCGCGCCCTGAGAGAATCGGCGGCAGAACCCCATGAACAACTGTCTAGCCATGAACCCGACGACGATGCCATTGATTACCCGGCTAGACTCAGTCAGCCCAGTGACATGACCACCTGATCCTTTCATCTCACGGGGTTCTCCCTATAAATACGAGAGACAGTCAAATCTGGTACCATTCACGTACTGACCATGGCGGAGCATATGATACTGGCGTATCTCAGCTTGACCCCCGAGGTTTTCCTGCACGTGTATGCGGATAAGGTCGATATCATGGAGGAGGTGGGAGACATCTGTGATGCGGACCCTACACAACCGTGCCCGGCTCACATTCGTCTGTCCCGGGAGGGCTGGACCAAATTCAAACGGGTGTTGTCTGGTGAACTGGACGGCGACCTCATCCACTTGTGTCACGATGTGTACATCCGACGCGGTCCTTTCTTTGCTCAATTGGCTCGGCTAGATGGGGGTACAGTGCATTTTACCCTTCACCCTGATCTATGGTCTGCATTGGAAGATGCCGTGGTAGATGTGGATGAAGTGCTTATCAAGCGGTCATCAGACGAGTTGGACTGGTCATTTACCATGGACACTGTGAAAGCCAATGAAGAAAATCAGAAAGAAACTCCGGCCCAAGATATACCCGTTATAAATAAACGATAGAGCCAGGGTGCATCATCATTTTGTCACCATGAAGCGCTGGGAGAAGGTGCTGGCTAACTTATACTACAGTCCCGACAGTCCGGCGGCGTATAGTGCATTGTCGGCTCTCTATCGAGCGGCCAAACCCCAGGGGATACAACGTGCCCAAGTCCGAGATTGGTTAAGAAGACAAGACACCTATACCTTACATCGATCTGGCCGTCGCCATTTTCTACGGAACCGGGTCATCGTAGGAGGAATAGATGCCCAGTGGCAAGCGGATTTGGTCGACATGAGCGCCTTTGCCAAACACAACGATGAGAATCGGTATATCTTGACGTGCATCGATATCCTATCTAAGTATGCGTGGGTGGTACCCATCCGGACGAAAACGGGGGCAAATCTCATAGCGGCGTTCACAGACATCTTCAAGACCGGGCGCAAACCTTTGTATTTGCAAACCGACGAAGGCACTGAATTCCTCAACAGACCGTTCCAAGCCTTT
>JAVTVY010039707.1:0-18405 GCA_036873755.1 Hanleya hanleyi | reverse complement strand
AATTTGAGAAACTTTGAGTGGAGGCGCTTGATGGAATAGCCCTGTTTTATAAGTTTCTGCAACAATGTGTTGTGACGTTGATTAAAATCATCACATTTAACACAGGATCTAGCAAATGCTACTAAGCGAGATATGTATACGCCATATGCAGGTCCCACTGGAATATTATTATCCAGAAAGGGATAGTTTACGATGTCGAAATTGTAATCATCTCTTTTGTCATAAAGTCGACGAGAGAGAATGCCCGCTTCATTTTTATAGAGATAGAGACCAAAGTCTAACCATTGGTGTAACGGTCTATACAGGAATAAAGTACTTGATGGAGAAAGTCGGAAAAACTGTCCCCCAAGTACACCACGAAAAACATTGTGTTGTTTAAGCACAATCCTAAGGTAAATGGATCTCAACATAATGTTTGTGTGTTAAAGTCAACATGGTTCTGTGTTAACACAACACTGTGCTGAATTCAATTAAAGGCGACTAGTCCGTCATTCACAATCCCGCCGTCGTCCTCAGAGAATACCCACGTCCATAATCCAAAGACCTATTCCATATAACAGTATTTGACCAAATACTGTTGATTCCAATACAATTTTGATATTCTGAACTCAAGACTGGAAACAACAAGGTCTGAACAGAACTCTCTTCGTAGAGTAACGACGAACCTAAGTAAATCACAATGTGAAAAACCCGAGAGGAATTGATACAAGTGGAAGGTTGAGGCCAAACGAACGGACTTCCCCTCCCGCCGACGACCGACGATGGAGAATCAAAGGAAGTGCCGATGAATGGATATAAAATATGCATCTCGCAAATGAAGAAATGACGTGACAAACGGCGTTATGGCGTACCGGAAACGTCTAACCGATGTAAGAGAACGACGCACAGGTGTATGAGAGACACATGACGGCGTAATGAACATGTCGTCAAGGTGTAACAGGAAAGCGTAATGTGAAAAATGCGAGAAACGTTGTATATGATAAACAACGTAGTGATTTCCTCATTCACAATAACTTAATGTATATACATGCTCATAATGGAGCAGGATACAAACTTATAAAAGTACACGACGTAACAGAAGGGCGTTGCAAACAGTAACCCCGAAGTCGATTGTAATAATTTTCCTTCTCTTTAAACGCAGTAGAGATGAACATATTAAATGTTTGTAGCGTTAATCACCAAATGTAAGCTCAATGAGATAAATGGGATTATGGATCTTTGTGTCAGTGAACATGAATAATGTGTCAGTGAACATGGTTACATTATGACCTCTCCCGATGTAATTTGTCTCCTGTACATGAAATTCAGTACTGGAGTTTTATATGGAGAGAATATTAAACATTTACAACAATATTACTATTTATAACCCAAATAGTCACACAACCGACATCCAGAACAAAGATTTTTCCAGGTAACCAAGAAAGATCCTCAAAGAATTTTAAATTCCCGAAGAGAGGAAATACATTTAAAGTCTCTCGCCGGCAGGAAAGTGAGGTTATTAAAAAATTTAGAGAATTTGAAATGACCTAACACGAACAATTTGTCGAGCAGAGGAAGAACAGTAAGAGCATTACTAAAAAGCAGTTTGATGCTCTAGTAGACTGTACTGGTAATACATACTTGGTAGAAAGAAACCATGGAAGACTTCACGACTTACGTGCCATTAGGCTTGATCCTTGGCCGGCCAAATACATTCCCAGTCATGCTAGTAATTTTAAATTTTCTCATAGGGAAGAAATTAAAATTAGTGCATAACTCCATCTGAATTATAAGCGTAATACAGTATACAGATGGGACCAACTTGGTGTGAAACAAAACAAATCACAATGTAAATAATCAGACATTTGTGTTTCAAGAATATCACACTTTCACAATAAACAAGGGTGAGTGGGTGAATAGGTTTACTCACTCACGTAAACCAACACATGATCTCATTGTTGTTCGACAGACCCTTAATTACATAAAGAGATCAGTAAAGAAGCTCATTAAGATGCGACAAAGAGTCGTAGTAAATAGGGTTGAGTTGTGATTACGTAACACAAATGCAACAATCACGCTTCATATTCATGTCAGCATGAAAGGCATATAAAACCTCTGTAAGATCTCTCTTGAACACAGTATATCAAAATCAACGTAATAATACTTGATATAACAAGAGATTACATTTTGGTAGGACCAAGGAACTGAATGTATGAAGGTGAACCTACCAAAACTGCAAGTCCGAACAGAAGTTACAACAACAACATGAAAGCTGACGGGCTGCAAATATTAAAGTATCAGATCTCCCCGGCGGGAAAAGACGAAACCCCCGCCGGTGAGGATACTATTTACAATCCTACTTGAGATTTACACAAACTCAATGCATAAAATTCATGAATCAACGAAACAAAACCTGTTCGTTTATTGTAGAGATCACAATAGGCCTTAAAAGCTCAGCACTAAAAGGCAGACCTACAGAAATGCCGGGGACCAAACACAAATCTGTCCCAAATTGAGCCATAACAAACGAGGTCGCGAGAGCCCGTAAAAACCCACAAGAAACACAGCGGGTCGAACTCATTGTTCGTGTGGAGACGTGATATTGAATACACATTGTCTCCATCACGCAGGACTGTGTTATCAGATAAGCCCGAGATTCATATTGACTTCAGAAAATATCGTCGGGCAATAATTTCAAGATATAGAAATTTTGAAAACTCTGAGAAGAGCCAATTAATTTAGCGACGTACGTCCGAAGACAATAAACACATGGCAGATGGAAAAACAAACCATGTGAAGTCTAAAAATTTGCCCAGACAAAATTTTGAAAGAAGACAGAAATGTGAAAGAAAACTATCCCAAAAATATTACCTATTTAATCACCATCGAACCATTGACAACAAGAGCCCAAGGGGCTTCAATATACGCCCGTATATCTGGAATTACATTGGTTCAAATTTCAAGGTTGTTTAATAGCCTTGATTCCAATTGATCTAGCAATCCAGAGAAAGGTCTACAATTTTTCGCTTATGAGAATGTAACATATATCACATCTTATATTGAATGATAAACTAAACTGAGCTTAACTCTTGGTAACTGGTTGACCTTGAAGCAAGAGCTGAGAGCTCACATATCCCACACTGAAATCGACAATAGTCAAACACAAGAAAATAGCAGTTTTCCTGCAAATGGATTCCTTTCAGACGAGATAATTTTTCGTGAATGAAGAAGAAAGTGATGAAGTAAACCTTTGTTCTTCAGTTAACCCTTTCACCGATTAAACCCGGTGTACGGGGATAACGAGAGTGCCACCCGTACGACCATCCCCGGTTGATCGGGTTAGCTTTAAACCTGTTGGCCATCACGATGGGTACAGCACTTTTATTTTTTTGCATTCGTTTTAACGGAAACCTATCAAACACTGTATACTTCTGGAAAGCCGAAACCCTGATCAATTTGATTCTCGAAATTGTTTGCTTGTTTGAAAAATAAATAAAACAAATTTAGATGTTGAACGAAAAAATCGGAATGAAAAATGCATTTTTCCCCACATACCGTGTGACGGGCATCTCGGCAGCGAGCCGCAAAAATGGAAAAAATCATCGAAAACCTCATCCTAACTCCTGTATTTTTTATGTGACATGACTGGTAAAGCGTGGTGAATATTCCCCAGACGACTGAAACTGCCAACGACGACCGGCAAAGTTTATTTCCATATTTTTACGAGTCTTGATCCGCAAAGTTTGTCGAACACATTTCAAAATGTCGGCAGCAAGCTGCGTTATTGAGCCGACGAGCCAATCGGTATGCGTAATTTTGCCCACATGACCTCTAGCAGCCAACAGATTTGAGACGAGCGTAGACAGTGGCTGGAAGGATGGAATGACATCATTTTATAATCCAATCGTATCCTCCGTTTTATTTTGCCATCCATTCAAGGTTATTTCCTGTCTAGAAAGGTGAAAGGTCGCTCTTTCCAACGAGAGGTCAAACATGAAAATTGGCCGAGAAAAACTCGAGAAAAACGCTGTCAAATGCGGTCGAAAAAAGACGATTTCTCCGTTGGATTTTGATGTTTTTGAGTCGAGAAAGCCGGGGAAAGCGCATTCTCTCGCAGTAAAACCTAATTTTGTATGCTATTTTATTTATTTTGCTATAAAACTAGAGCAAATAACACTGGAGTGTGTCTTGTGGAGACAGGTTTCTTATGTTTTTCTGCAAATCTCGGACGCAAACGCAATTTCTAGCATTCCAAAGACAACATATACAAATTTTAACAGTTCTCAGGGAATTGATCGTCAGCAGGTCACTTTTGTCAGGGGAAATAATCGGTGAAAGGGTTAATAAACAGGTGTGAAGTTCATAAAGGACTCCTTTCCCCGTTAAATTAGTAAATGTATGGTTTTTATTTCACAACAGTTTAACTAAATGAAGCGTTTCAAACATGGGAGACAACTCAACAGGACAATATCATATAAATGCAGGGGAAAGACTTTTGAATATTCCAACAATATTCCAACACATTTAGTCAGCTAAGCTTGATTCAGTTTTGGGGGACCAGGGCGTCGTTAGGGGGAGGTCGTCAGGTGCGAACGACCCCCCCTTGGACGCGCCAAAAAAAACAGAAGAAAAAGAAGAAAAAAAACAAACAAACAAAAACAAAAACAGAGAAAACAAAAGCAAAAACAAAACAAAAAAAGCAAAAGGGAAAAGAATGGAATAAAAAATGTCCGTCTCCAGGCTCGCAAGCATGCTCCGTTCCAGTAGTGACGCGTCAGTTCGCTCAACAATGGGTTTACCACGACTTTCCGTTTTATGGTCATAAAGTGGATTATGAAAGAGCTGTAGCTCTGTTCATGAGACTTCACCCTCGAGGGATACAGCAGGGGAACCCTCGACGGATAAAGCAGGCGAATTTACTATTCAATTAATCATTAACACTAAGGCCACTTTTTTTTTATTTCTTGGTTTACGGATTGAAGGCCCCAAAAATTTGGGTCGGTCGGTCGGAAAAAAAAACAAATCTCCCTAAAAAAATGAGCACAACAAAATTAGATTTTTAAATGTTGAAGTAAAATCATGGCCGGTATCTAGTATGCAGGACAGCTGCCTGCTGAATGTCTGGTCAGTGCTTGCCAAGCTTGCATTGTTAACCCATAAAACAAGAAAACGAGATGGAAAGTGATTTGTTGGACGGAATCTCTCTCTTATTATATTCCTGAAACATTCACATGACACTGTCACCGAGAAAATGTCTACAATCAAAACAGAATAGTTTACTTCAACAGGCCAGACAGGTTAATATTAGACAGGTGGACAGACGTACTTAACAATGACAATATCCCTATGCCCAAGGGTTGAGATTAAAAATCATAAACCTGAACTAGCCTTGTATAAATTTGTATATGCGGCTGCCACTTTGAAAATGTCTTGAATAATGAAATTCATATCACAAAAATATAGAACCATAAATCTGCAAACATTACGTTCGAATTTATTTCTGGGAAAACGCTTAGAACGCGTCTCTGGAGATCTGGAACTTCGGAGCATAAACGGCTCGTGGACCCTCGCATGTTGGGCTGTGAAGATTTCCTTGTTTTATCTTTGTGTGAATGAATCGTATCTGTAGGCATATTGGTTTCCCTCCCAAGAACTATAAGTCATCGTTTTGTATGTTTTAAACATAACTAAAACGTCAAATGGATGGCATGAGGTGCGATGTTTTCAATATCGATGCATGCTTATAATTGCGGGAAAAAAACGTGAAAATAGAATCATAAATGTGCATGCAGTATGATCAGTTTTATTTCCGGAAAAACGTTCAGAACGCATCTCCGGCAATCTAGGACCCCGGGGCTTCAGGGGCCTAGGCGGCCCCTGGACCCCCGCCTGTTGGGCTGTGATAGTGGTCCCCTACTTTCAATTACGTTCCGACGCCACTGGGTTAGCCTACGAGGTATATCGGCCCAAAGCATTATTATTGTGTTTGAGAATAATGATGACAAGAGAATAAAATATAATACTGATATTTTTCAAAAGACGTGTTAGTTTAATTGTTGGAAATCGCTCAGAATGCATTTCAAGCCATCTAAGGTCCCAGAGCTGTATAATATAACCCTAAATCTGCATACACTATGTTCAGATTTAATTCCGGGAAAAACGCTTAGAACGCATCTCCGGCGATCTACGACCCCGGAGCTTCCGGGGCCTAGGCGGCCCCTGGACCCTCGCCTAAAGTGCTATGATAATCGACCCCCCTTTGAAAAATCCTAGCGATGCCCATGGGGACTGCGATCTAGACCTTTGACAAATTGATCTCATATGTATGGCTCCACTTTGCCATGCGAGTAAGGTATACTCAAAGTTTGGTACCAATCCATACCTTGAAACTAGAGCTATCGCATGGACAACAAATGTTAATGGATGAATGGACAGAACTCAACATCGCATTACATGACCTCGTCTTCGACAGGCATATGAAAATGTGACTTTTAATGATTTCTTGATTTTGGGGTCACAGTGACCTTGACCTTTGACCTTGATCTCAATTTTGATACACAACACATCGTCTTCCCTCAATCTATCAATGCATACAAAAAAATCATGATTTTTAATGATTTCCTGATTTTGGGGTCACAGTGACCTTGACCTTGGCCTAAATTTTGGTACATAACAAACCGTCTCCCCTCAACTTCTCAATGGACACAAAAAATCATGATTTTTAACAATTTCACGATTTTTGGGTCACAGTGACCTTGACCTTTGACCTTGACCTACATTTTGGTATGTGACACATTGTGTCCCCCTAATGTATCTACTGACACAAAAAATGTTATTTTTAATAATTTCCTAATTTTGGGGTCAGTGACCTTTGACCTTGACCTAATTTTTGGTATGCATCACTTCATTTCCGCCTATTGAATCCACTCACAAAAAATTAGAAATTTTTAACGATTTCCTGATTATTATATCACACTGACCTTCTGACCTTGACCTACATTTAATATGCAACACATCGTTCCCCCCTAGGGCATCCACTCACCAAAAATTAGAACTGTAGATAGAAAACTAACAACGATCAATGATTTCCTGATTTTTGACAACAGTGACCTTTGACCTCTGACCTCGACCTTAATTTTGGTACGCGACACATCGTCTCCACCTGGCGTATCCACTCACAAAAAATTGCAACTGTGGATAGAAAACGTTCACAGATATAGACCGGACACGAACACTTCAGTGATTTCCTGTTGTTTATGCCAGTGACCTTTGGCCTGTGACCTTGACCTTCATTTTGGTACGCGACACATCGTCTCCCCGTAGGGTATCCACTCACCAAAAATTGAAGCTGTGAATAGGAAACTGTCCCAGATATAGACCGGACACGAGAACCGGACAGACGGACAGACGGACGGAAACCGCCATCCCATAATACGACCGCCTTTTGGGCGGGCGTATAAAAATGACATAGGTGAGATAACATACGGCGAGGAAGCATTCTTTTGTCTGACATTTAATACGAGGAAGACCATTATTCGAAGCAGACGGCATAACCGGCACCAACGCTAAAAGCGCATCCAATTTATCCGAAAAACCATCATTGACGTATGTTCCTAACTTTTCACTGAAGAAAAGGAATCAACAGATGAACTCGACGAGACCGGAATGGGCGAACGAGTGATATAACTTCAACGAGAGGTTGACAAATCTGTGTCTGCGACTGACGAACATGGTGACCTATATAAGAAGGTGAGACCGAAAGACGTGGCAAACGGCGTGGAGGTGTAGGAGAACGTCGAGTCGAAGTACAAGAACGGCATACCGGAGAATGGGAAGGCCGAAAATAGTACTAGAATTCCCGGTGGACGAGAGCTACGACGAACATGTGAATACAAAGTGCGGCGCCTTAAAAATCTCACACCCCGGGATACAAACTCAGATCCTTTAAAATTGAAGTCCCGTAACATGTCATTTACGCTATTATAGAATCGCTGATTCATCGATAGTCGAAACCGCAAAACAGCAATTTTGACACTCAAAGGTAGGTCCGAACGACCCACCATAAAACGAGAAACGGATTTAGAATTGCGTTTTGATTTAACCCGCAAAGGAGAAACCGACACACAACGACGTTTATTTCGTTTAGAGGTAACGGAGTGTGATAAACCAATAGACAATGGAGAGGTCGAGATAATATGCGACCCCACTGCCTTCTTTTGTCCGACGAGAACAATGGACGGCTCCGCACGGTAGGTTTGAGGCGAGAAGTCTTTGTTGAACTAGACAAAGGAACCGGTTTGGCTGCAATTCCAGACATTGCTACACCTGTACACGCAAGCTGTCTAAAATTTGTGATTTATCTAGACGTAGAACTCTCCTGCTTGTCGGTATATTAACAGAAGCGGGCAAGGTCTGATTACTAAGACCATGGGAAACATTTAATCCAATTCCAACGATATCTTCATTAGTTTTCATGTCATTTACAAGAGCAATTTCTAACAGGCGTCTGTCGACTTCCGAAAGACGGGTCGTCTGATGTCTGCAAAAGGTAAGTCCGTCTAGCTTGGGCATATTTTCCAAGCTAACGGTTCCCATAATACACACTCGGCGTAAACTACGCCGATAACACAACTCTTTACAAGTAAAACAAACCATGTGGGCGTCCAAACTGGACCAAAATTGCCCACATGAACTACATGCATTAGAAATCGGAATCTCAGACATAACTAATGAAAGAAATTCCCGACAATAATGAAAGAATTTCCGACAAGAAAGAACACAAGTCAAAAACCGATAAGGATACTGCGGGTCGTTACAACAACAACCCAGGTTGTATAAACACTTCCTTGATGTGTACTGGTCGAGGTACAACAGAGAATAGAGGACGAGAATGGTTTGAGCAGAGCCTTTATAGTAATGCCGCTGGGATAGATGGGAGAGCTCTCCTAGGGGCGGACAACTCTCCGCTAGGGGAGCTAACTTTTAGTTTTAACTTCCGTTTTCTACGTTGTATCATCTTCCTGACTGAGATTAATAGGCATGAATTGAAACAGGTTTAAGATTTGGGAATCAAATTATTAGGTTATTTATTTCTTTGCCAGCTGTGGCAAATATGACAGTGCTCAGATGCCCAGGAATAGGACACAGGAAAGGCTTTTTTCCTGACTTCAATGGCAAGAAATATCTGGCACGTTTTATTTCTAAGTACAAACCTTCACAATAGAAGCATACTTGAATTGAGCAGAGCATTCGTTTAAGCATCTCGGACAGAGCGCTGCATGTGTCCACAAAGGTTCGGACACAGTTTGCCAAGGATTTGGCCCCTGATGTAGTGTACTAAGCACCAAAAAAATGAAATATTACGTTATCACAGAAAACACATGTTGTAAGCACAGAGTACTTGTGGGGGATTGATTCTAAGGCTTCTTGAATAAAAGCATCATATAAAGTAGTGTATTTGTGCAAATCGTAGACTTCAAGGTGGAAACAGCACCTTTTAATTGTATCTCTGTAAACATACAAAGCCAGTTCAAAACCAAAATAAACTTCACACTAAAATATTCGCCGGGTACAATAGGGGTCTGTAAATTTACCTCTGGGGTCATATGTCAGTATGCGGACATCTTTTTCCACCACACATGTTTTGTTGCATTTAAAATTGTCCCAAAGACGATTTTGGTCCTCCACTCGCTTCATATGTTTACACGGAGAAAACGGTGCAATTTTCACCTCAAAACAGACAATTTTGCAAAAATATACTAAGCGTAAGATTCAGTGCCCAGAAATTACGACCAGATAATGTACTTTATTATAACAGAAAAATTTATTTCATATGTAATATTTCATTTTGGCACTCAAACCGCTAAACTGCGACAGATCCTTGAAGTCTTCAATTTTTTGTCATTTTCTTTATGGAAAACTGATGCATTAACATCGGTTTGCTTTATTTTCCATACAAACTTATGTATGTTACTTGTGTCAAAGTTTTAGGCTTACACACTCAAACAAGGAAAACAACAAAAACAAAAAACAAATCAAAAGTTGATGTTCATTAAGTAATCTCCCCTTGACCAAGAATAACCTGAAGTTTGACGGCATGTTCAGCATAGAACTCTCATCTGCAATAGGGCGTAATAAAGCATATAAGAACTGAAATTGCTATATGTATGTGTTAACTAATGTTAATCCATCACACACAGAGACCATCACCAGGTCAGGGAAAGGTTGAAATTGGCTTGAATCCCCTCAAAAAGGCTGATTCCACCCAGTTTGGGTGAATGACATCATAAATCCTCACCCCAATTAGGCGGTATTATTCGTAACCCAAAGTGTTCATTTTTTTACAATGATAAATATCACAAATTATGAACTGACCACTCTTGGGGTTAAAATAGGGGACATGCTTTCTCCGATACCATAAAATTTATGACATACATTTGCTTATGAATTGTGCAGGAAAGTGAAATATGTATGCTGTTGTCTCGCAAAAAATGAAAACTCCAGTTGATACAACTTTCCAATTTATACGTTTTTCGATGGAAAAACATATTTCGCTCACGTTCATACATGTTGTCGTTGTTGCCGCCATGTTCTGGTCGAAGTCGAGGCCACGAGGGTCAACTAATCGATCAATTTTTTTTTAATTATCATATTCGATAAGCAGCATCAGTGGAGGTAATCTTGTGGAGAGCTCATACCGAGGACAATTTGATAATTGAATTGAATTTTATTCTCTTGATCTTGCACTCTCGTGTATTTCTCATATTTTATGAATTATCGATTAATTACGCCTGGCAGTTCCCAACAGACGCAAACAAGATGGCATGCAAAACACGCTGTCATTTTGACTTTGAAAAAATACTATAAAATGTTTATTTTTTGTTTTTGACAATATTCCTCACCTTCCCACAAACTTCGCTGACAGGATGGAAATATGAATTTTACAGTTTTCTAGAGATGAGGTCATGAACATTTGCGCTGAACATTATCATCTTTCCAAGTCGTTATCTTTGGATGAATGTGAGGAAACACTTTGGGTTACGAATAATACCGTCTAATTGGGGCGAGGATATATGACATCATTCACCCAAACTGGGCGGAATCAGCCTTTTAGGGGGATTCAGGCCAATTTCAACCTTTCCCCGATCTGCTTACCGTGGTCAGTTTTCAAGAACCTTTAAAAGCACTTTGGCCACCACATGTCAATTTTCACGATTTTAAGGTTTTTCAGGGCCCTCATTTTTTAAAACAAAATTCAAGTAGTTTGCAGCAAAATAAGCACTGTTGCAAACTGTCGATATACGGTCAAAATATTGGATTGGATTGGAATTTCTAAGGTACATATGCTGAGCACTGGTCACCAGACATCTTGCATACCTCATTACCTCACACCACCCTGCATATGCTTTCTTTCAATAATGACAAAGAGCCACTGGGTGTGAGTGAGCTAAGTTTTAATGTTGCTTTCAACAATATGTCATATTGCAGTGAACTAACAATGAACCACCCAGCCAAGTTGCATTTCTGTTGTTCCAAAGAAGCAAAACTTTGAAGCAACATGGGGTGAGTGGGTGAGTGAATAGAATTTAACATCACTTTCAACAATATTTCAGCTATATCACGATGAACCAACTAAGCACCACTCAACCAAGTTGCAGTCCTGCTACTTCAAAGAAGAAATCTTTGAAGCTTTATGGAGCCAGACATCCTCTATCCACCCTATAAAACACAGAAGTGACAACACACAAGACAGAGACAGGACGCTTACATAAAAGACAAGTGATATTACAGTGCTAGACATCACATTATCAAGTTCCTGTTGCTTCTCAGCAAAATGCAGTGGAACAACAGGAACCTGTGCCCAATAGTCACTTGTAATGATCTCTCAAGGCAACATTATATATTAAATACATTTCTAGAATATAATGTCATCATGATATATGATATTTTAACATGTATTTTAACTCATCGATAATTTTCTCATTTTCCTCGACCACATACATGTACATATATACCAGTTATCCCCTCTTTCATCCATTTACCATGCTGACTATACCCAGTCTGTTGCATGAAAATTGTTCATATGTTCTTCAGGGGAGTATATATCATGGGCAAATGATGATGGTCAATTCTCTATTAATTCAATAACTTCAAATTTGGGGTTAATTCTAATCAGCCTACCTAATTAGTTTGATCAATCCCCAGAGTCCGGGATAGATTGAACTTAAAATTTTCTGTTCTTACAACAACAGTTTGGTACCGATACGATGTTCTCATATAAAATTCATCATATCCACATGTAGGTGGGAAATCACAAATGCTGTGATTGAATTATTAGCCAGATGGACATTAAAATAACAGTGCAAACTTACTTCAAGAAACCAAGATGATATGTGACGATATCTGCCACAGCCTGGGTATCAGCTGCAGAACCAGATCGACAGCAGTAGATGTAGTCAGACACATGGGTCAACTTATCTGTGACACGGTTAGCAATATATGATCTGCAGAAAAGAAAAATGTGAGACTGCTTATGAATAAAGTGAAGTGGTGAATTGGGCAAAACTATGACAGCATATGGCATTGTGAAACAGTTCAAAGTGTGATATTTGTACCAAGACAAATGTGCCATAAATAAATTTGATGTTCATAATGCTAATTTAGTAATGACAAAAATTTTGATGACATGAATAATACATGGGGTATCAGCGACTAAATATATTTTGTGGTGTCACATGCTGTACATGTTTATTTTTATGCAAATTAGTTGGTTATCACTTCATTATGTTATATGGGTACTGCTTGAGCAGTAATCTTGATCATGTGACAACTCTTCATGATTTTAAGGACATTCCTCATTTGACATGACAAATGTCATGTGACAGATTTTAAGGCAATTCTTTATTTGTCATGACAAATTTTTGTGATATTAAGGACATTCTTCCAGTGACGGGACAAGTATAGCATTACCCTGTGGTGGTTCTGGAGTCTGCCCCAATAACAACACCCTGGTCAAACTCAATAGCTGCTATGGTGGTCTGTGAACAGAAAATCGTCATTAATTATGCAGGGAGGAGTCCAAATTCTTTATTAATAATGCTCAATGTACATCGATGACACAAAACCATGAAGCTGGTGGTGAATATATAAAGTGACTAAACAGCTCAAATTCCCGATATCTGATAAATCAGCATATTAAACAGAAAACAAGATTCCATTTAGCACTGGATAATCTAGAACATGTTAAAGATTATATATGTACAGGTTGTATTTTATAAACAAGACCATAGTGGAAGAAGCACCACCACACAATTATAGACAGATGATAGCGATTGTGTGCTCACTGCAAGGTCAGTGAAAGTTTATTCTCTCTTCCTTCTCAAACACCTTAGCAAACCAGCAATGGCAAAGAAAAACCAAAAAAAACAACACAAATTGAACAAAAAAACAAAAATAAACAAAGAGAAACTAGTATTAGAAGCATGTGCATACTAGTACCATGAGCTTTTAGACGGACTCTTACAAATATATTTGGCTTTGCAGTTTTGAACTCTTTTGTGTTTCTACATGAAGATTTGTGAAGAATCAACATGTCATTGAGGGAGGTAAATGGATTGGCAACTCTGATGAGATATTCTATTGAACTGACAATAGCTGTCTTCAGCTTAGAAGGAATGTATATTCAGCAGTACTTTGCACTGTATATCATTAGTTGGATTTTAAACATATATTTAACACCCTACTGAATCGACAAGTATGATTATAGGTAAACACCGCGGGTCACGTGTCAAATCACAGTCAATGGTAGGTTTTTCGGTACTTTCGTTATCAAGCGTGGGCGCGTGTCTGACCAGACGACAGTGACCACAGCCGAAAATGAACGATTTTCAGCATATCGATGACAGGTATGCAGACCCCTAGTCAGGATTAGAAAGGGGCATGGGGGAAATACCATCATAGCACTTATAGCCGGGGGTCTGGAGGCCGCTATGCACCCAGCCGCCAGAGACCGCGCGGTGCTCTTAGAGCTCTCGGAGCCATTTTTGGGACATTTCAGACCTATCCAAGAGAAAGAACCATCAGCCTATATATATGTGATAAATTGATATTTTTTTCAGAACTGGACACCTTTAAATTATTTCAAACAGGTGATCGTGCGACTTCATTATATATTGCAAAACGAAAATGTAGGTTTTGTCAAATGTGAATTATTGTGTATGCAAATTTGCTATAAATAAACAGGTTCTCGAGTTACTCGTCAGAATGAAGGGATTGCTGTTATTTTTCTCCGATTTGATTCGAGCTAAACGAGCAGTCACCTGGATCACTGCACGGAGCTGTTGCTGTTGTTAGATCTACAGTCTCTGCTTCGATATCAGGCTCAGATGTCGTCGTTGCTTTTTCAAAAAACGACCCGATAGATTTGCAGTTCTTTGCACCACTTCCCATGCTCCCCGATCGTTTTTTGGCTATTCTGTCGCTGCTTCAGCTTGGCATGATCAAAAATGAAAAGTTTGCTCAAATTTCAAAATTTGACAACACGCTGAGCAGAACGCCATGTGGTGAGCAAACTTTGGCATCAAGGGAAGCAATCTGATGCCGCATCGATGGACACTCTCCCATAATGGGGGATATGCGCCTCCTTGTATGAAAAACTTGAAAATACCACACGTGGCCCAATTGCGGAGAGTAAAAAAATTGTAGCTCTTCTATGAATGAGATAGGAAAAGATACTCTAGCCCGGGATTGACAAGAGGAGACCGTCGGAAGCAAAAACTGTGCTGAAAAATAAATACTTGTGGATGGCGCAGTCGATTTTCCATGAAATGGGCGTGGGGTAAATTTATTTAGGGCATGGTAACCTGAATTAGGGGCATGGCGCTCGAAGTGAGGGGCGTGGCGCTGCGCCACACCAAATAAGCCTAGTGAGGGGTCTGGGTATGGTTACTGGTGTCTAGTCATTCTTTGATGGAGAGATATCGTACTATATTGTCACCAAATGTAGGGTTATTACTATTTCAAGGTAACAAAAATTTTCAACATTTTTGCGGCAAGAGGAGTTTTTAGGTGTTGGTGGACAATCCATGGTAGGTATTCACGTGGAAACTTACTACCTGCCTCATGTATCACTGACTCATTCGTCTCTCGATTCCTTTCACTTGTGTGTGTTTAAGAGGAATATGAACCATTAATAGTTTATTCTCTGTCTGTCTGATATTACGACAGTCCATGGTATCATCATCGGATCAATCGACAGTCCATGGTAGGTAAAAATAAGGTCAGTCCAAACTGACGTGAACCGTGTAACCTTGGCCAATGATTCGCCAAATGGACTGTTGCCAAGACAAATGGTAGCTACCATGGACTGTCGACATATCTGATATACAATCATCTGTTGCTTCATTATAACATTGCAGCTGTTATCCGGCTTCAATGTGAAGTGACCCAATCTACAGTTCATGGTCACATGACAAATGGACTGGTGCATTCACCTACAATCATACTTGTTGATTCAGTAGCGTGTTTAACGTAATACCGGTAATTATTGAAAGTCAAAATGCAGATGCGGAGAATGGTTTGGGTAATACAAATTATACAATATGTATTGGTAGACTGTCTACAAAAGTATGACAACAAAATCCATGAACAGTGGACAAATATTAATAGCACAACAATACAACTTAAATAAAAGCATGCTAATATTACATTTGTTTTTCCTAGGTAGAATATAGAGAAATACGGGAACCAATGCACTTGGCATAACAACAGTGTCTGTTTTAGTGTTTAGCATCCCTATCCCGACTAGCTAAGATTCATAGCGTCTCCCTTCTGTCAACGCTATGCCGCGGGATATCCCGTGTGTAATTCAGGTAGGTAAACACCGTCGGAAACAGACCAGAAAATTACATTCACTCGCCCCAAATCCCCACTATCGTAACATATGGTCCTATCGGTTTAGAATGCCATCAGTATTATTAGTTACAAACACTTACTTGCACTCGAAATGCGGCACAGAACGAAATGGATCGAGAGCCAACAACTTGACAGCCATGTCTTCTTTCTGTCTCCTCGAACTAGCGGACAAGGTACGAGCCACACCAAAATTTGACCCCGTTAAATTTCACCCGTGGGACTAAATATAGAATCTCCTGCAGGCCCACACGTGTGAAATATTCCATGCTGACAAAACGGTAGACACTATCAGACTGTAGTTGAAGGGTACTTGGGACATTTTTTTTCAAATCAATAGGGCAGGGAATATTTCACACGTGTGGGCCTGCAGGAGATTCTATATAATATATTTTAGTCCCACGGGCGAAATTTAACGGGGTCAAATTTTGGTGTGGTTCGTACCTTGTCCGCTAGTTCGAGGAGACAGAAAGAAGACATGGCTGTAAAGTTGTTGGCTCTCGATCCATTTCGTTCTGTGCCGCATTTCGAGTGCAAGTAAGTGTTTGTAACTAATAATATTGATGGCATTCTAAACCGATAGGACCATATGTTACGATAGTGGGGATTTGGGGCGAGTGAATGTAATTTTCTGGTCTGTTTCCGACGGTGTTTACCTACCTGAATTACACACGGGATATCCCGCGGCATAGCGTTGACAGAAGGGAGACGCTATGAATCTTAGCTATATCCCGACCTGAATACGGTACATTTTAGAAATTTTGGAAGTAGGTTTTGTATTATTTTCGGCTGTGGTAAGTTATTTGTTTGGGAGTTACTCGCTAGTTACAGATCACGCCTCACAATCACATGGAAGTGGTGGGGACAACGAACAAAATATTTAAGATTCAGCAGAGGTCATGTGTGGTTCAGTTTTCGCGCACTGTAGCAGCATATTCATCCTCGCTCAGACACATTTCACAAAATCAACGGACCAATATTATCATGCTAAAACATCAAGTTTATACCCCAGTTTCATGTTCTGCTGTAAGCCAGTCTGGAGTCAAGTCTGAAGGGCTGGAATAATGCTGATAATTTCTGCTCGTCATCATCCTTGCTGCTGCCATGTTGTTTTGTGTATGAAGGTATTGAAGTTCCCTGAAAATTTGCATCCTAGGGTAAAAGATTATTATTATTAGAATCTCAAAACAAAATGAATCCCCGCGTGAGACACGAACGCGGAGCATTTCCCCGAATCCGTGTAAACATAATTTGGAATGCACAGAGTTTCAGATCTCCCAAATCGGACCACATCACATCCCCACCTGCGTAGCGAATTCGTTTTAGGGATGGGTTCGAACCTGAATTAGAGAATGCAATGCTAAAAAAACAAAACGCAATTTGCTTACCAAACTAAGAATAAGCAACCATAAGCTAGAAATCGAAACTGGCCGCTACCATAAACCGATTATACCCAGGAACGGTCGAACGTGCCAGTTTTGTGTGGGCTCTATTGGGGATGAGTATCATTTTGTTATGCATTGTTTAAATAATGCTGATCTAAGATTGTCGCTATTTCGTGAATTGGGTCTGACCGTCCCCAATTCAGAGTATCATTCTCGTATATTGTTCACCAAACTTTTAAAATGTGATAGTTTTAAAATCACCAGAGTATTTGCTAAATTTGTAATACAAAGCTTCGACAGGAGAGTCAGTTGATATTCTGTACAGGCAGATTGACATGTACCAGTTTTTGAAATAATTGAAAACAATTCGAGCCTCTGTTGAGCCATGTAAAATCATACACTTGTTCATGTATACTGTTACTGGCCTTAACCAATGTGATTTGTGTTTGCGTCCCACACTGTTTAATATTTTTATTGATGACCTTCCTGATATATTTGGTGAGGATTGCGATCCTGTAGTCTTGGGAAAATTCAGTTTATATTGCTTACTATATGCAGATGATCTTGTTATACTGAGCCTTTCACCTGAAGGTCTGAATAATGCCTTAGCAAAATTGCAAGCTTTCTGCACCAAGTGGCATTTGTCAATTAATTTTCAGAAAACAAAAGCTATGTGTTTTTCCAAGTCTGGTCGTTCACCAAACTTTCATGTCTACATTGGTAATAATATTGTTGAGATTATTCACCAGTTTCTTTACCTTGGAACACTCTTTTGTTCCAATGGAAAATGGTCAAAAGCGCTGGAAAATTTAAAAGGTCGAGGTTTTTGAAAGCTTTTTATAAGATCTGCCAGCTTGTTGGAGATGACCCAAGACCAAGTCTGTGCACTAAGATTTTCGACTCTGTGATAAAACCTATCATTTTATATAACTCTGAAGTTTGGGGAGTTAACGAGCTTCCAGAGTCTAATCCTATTGAAGCTGTTCATACAAAATTCTGTAAATTTACACTTGGTGTTAACAAGAAGGCATGTAACTCAGCTGTACGAGCAGAGATGGGTAGGCTACCCATGACAGTTTTGCTAATATTAGCGCGATCAAATACTGGTGCTGTTTAGTGAGTTTACCAAACT